>DXKC01001810.1:0-16129 GCA_031170775.1 Cymbopogon citratus
GAACCATAGAAATCATGCCCCGGATCACCTGGCAAGAAAATTGAAAATTTAGATCCTACAACTACAACTAAACTTTGACATTGACATTAAAATAATCTTGGACACAATTGCTATAGGCACTACTGACCATGGTAGGTACAGACGGCTCATTAGGCATGGCACTATGAGGGAAAACAGAACATTTCCTCAAACTAACATTCTAATGCACTAACCTTTTTTTTTTCCTAGACTAGAGGTATCACTAAACACTAAGCTCACAATTTAACAATCAAAATGTGAAATATTACTGATTTGAATAATAAGCAGAAGCAATAAATACCATGATGCCTTTTAGCTGAAATATATATGAAGTGCATGGCTTGGTTATATAACAAACTGTAATGACTAGTTTACAAATAGATGAATAGTGTGATGACGTCGTGACATTTATACTTGCATGATTCCAACTAACCAATTACCTTTTGGGATCAAAAAACATTTTCTAACCAATGATAATGCCTATCAGCCTATGACATAAGACAAAATAGCACAATATTGATAAAAAAATCTTGTACAGCTCACCCCCAAAATAAACAAATTATGTATACATTTTTTATATAACAAAAGGGTTTGGTTCCTGGATAGATATATTGATAAAAGAAGATATTACAACTGGAAAAGAGAAGCAAATTAATACATTACACACTTCAACAATACATTTAGAGAAACTTGATAGTAAGGTAGTGGTGATTAATATGACCACCACTTAATTATTGAGTAAAAATATATTTATCTCTGATAGCATGCATCTCTGCAGCAGCATCATTGATTGACAATCGCTCTGTGGGCAATTGCTTTGAACAAAGGACACCAAGCTGAATGATGGCCGATAAACATTCCCAGGTTCTCATTATATGTGCTGTATCATTGCTATTGTTTACTCCATCACGTGGCCAGATGTTGGAATCTGCTATCTCCATGGACCATGACATTGCAAGGAAGAGCTGCCTTGGCATAATAATGCAAGCTTACTCCATCTCTAAACATATCATCTGTTGGGCTCTTCCCTGTGAACATCTTGATCAAAGTGATGCCAAAACTAAACACATCTCCAGAAGTTGACACCGCAAGCCCTTCTCCATATTCTGCAGTGGAATGAAATATGAGGATGCATATGTATAAAACTCAAAGACTACTTGATGTGCATCTTACTACTAGTAATTGGATAATCCTATTGGAGAATCTACAAGAGTACTCACAATGCTAGACATGACTAAAAATAAATCCAAGATTTTCTCACAAAATAAAAAGGCATCAGCCATCAATTCAGTATAATATAGTTATCAATCGCGACAATATGCATTTGATATATTGTGCTTCCTAAAAATACACACCTCTGCCATTATAAAAGCACTCTTAAATGGCCTTTTTTTTTGTCTTGTAAATTTAAATTACCAACATATGACATTGCAAAAACTAACTTAGAATGACCCCTCATCTTCATCTAAATTATCCATAATCACGCCATGAGAAGTAACATATAGTAACCATTAAAATTTGCTTCTGAATTACCCACTTGCACTGTTATATTAACATTAAAGTAATCCCGAGTCTAAATCTAATAGCATGCATGTTTTTAAAAAACTATCTAAAAAGTTAAGTTACCCACGTATGGTATAAATGCATGATTTGTGTCACTATGCACACGATGGATACATGTTTCAGGGAAGCATTCAATAAGCTAGTTTCCATGTCCAACGCTAGCGGAAGCTAAGATTCAAACTAAAGGCAAACATATGAGCAAATGGGAAAGAGAAAAGAATAAGAAATTTTGTTAAGCTCTAACCCAATTATCCATGAATTTTTGACACTTTTTTTAACAATTACTAATCCACATACATATTTATTAGCTAATAGGGACAGATGCTATAATTTAAAGCATGAAACAAAATAGCTTGAGTTACCTGGAGCGATATATCCAATGGAACCTCTTATTCCTATGGTGCTACTGGAATTCATAGGATGTTTGCTTGTTGCTTCATCTAGAACTCTAGCAATGCCAAAATCTCCAACACGAGCTCTCATGTCCTGATTGAGAAGAATGTTACTTGGCTTGAGATCGCAATGGATGATCGATGGCTGGCAACCATTATGAAGATACTCCAAAGCATCCACAATGTCCACGGCGATATCCAACCTCTGTGACAAGCTTAATGCTCTGTGTCCATTTTGGCCATCAAAATTTGGGTGGATCCATCGATCTAAGCTGCCATTAGCCATGAACTCAAAGACTAGTGCTCTGAAGTCTTGGCCCTGGTGGTTGATGCTAGAACAACATGTGATGATCTTAAGAAGGCATCGGTGCCTAACTCTTCTTAGTGCCTCACATTCAGCCTGGAAGCTTTTGTAGGACCCTGATTGCTGGACATTAAACACCTTAATGGCGACGACAATGGCTTGATTTTCTAGTGTCCCCTTGTATACTGTGCCATATCTTCCCTTTCCAAGCACATTTGCTTCTGAAAATCCATCTGTTCCTTTCAGTATATCGTTGTACGGAACTATTGGAAGCTCTATATCTGCAAATTGTGGTGGCAAAACTTTCTTCAGTACTGTCTTGGACTTTCTGTGGTGAAATCCAGCCCAAACCAGAAAAAGTAAGATGAGACCTCCTATTGTTGGGATTGCTATTCTAAGAAAGTTGGGTATGCCTTTCCTATTCTTTCTTGGACAAGAGCTTGGGCATTTTGGCAGATGGAGCTCTGGTATCCCCCCGCATAACGCATTGTTACCAACAATTGATAGTCCAGTCAGATTTTTGAAAACTCCTCCTGTTGGTACTTCACCTTGTAAATTATTGTAGGACAAATCTAGACGATGGAGCAATGTTGAATTACCTAAAAGCTCTGGGATTGGTCTGGATAAATTGTTGTGGCCAAGATACAATTCCTGTAGGTTGGTAAGGGTAGCTAGGTTGCGAGGGATGCTTCCATTCAGTTTATTGTTGATCAAACTAAGTACAGTCAATCCTAACATGTTCTTCAATGTAGCAGGTATGCTTCCTTGGAATGAATCGCTCTCCATTGAGAGGATTTCCATGGCCCTACAGTTGCCAATAGTATCAGGTATCACACCTGACAATTTGTTTCCTGATAGGAAGAGCTGTTCAAGAAGTACCAAACTACCAACTTCTAACGGAAGTGGTCCCTCCAACATGTTGAAGGAGAGATCGAGAACCATTGTGATCGATGGCAGCTCCATAATTTCGTAAGGAATCAAGCCAGTGAGGTTGTTATATGACAGAATGAGGGCTAAAAGTTTGCTCAACTTTCCAATGCTTGGTGGAATTGGCCCCTCCAAGCTGTTGTGGCCTGCATAAAGTTGAAGTAGGCTAGAAAGGTTTCCGATGGAAGATGGTAGATGTCCTGATAGGTAGTTTGAAGTGAAGCCTAGTTGCTGCAATCGTGTAAGCTTCCCAATGCTTTCAGGAATTACCCCATGGAGTAGGTTTTCGCTAAAATCAAGCGTCTCAAGACCAGCCAAATTTCCAATATCTGATGGGATGAAACCGGATATATTGTTGTTTTGAATCTGCAGCCACTGGAGATTAATAGACAGATTAACCAACGGACCTGGCAGCTTCCCTGAAAATCTGTTTGATCCCATTTGCAGAAACTTTAATCTGCTACAATTCACCAAAGAATCAATAAATTTCCACTGTTCCTCATTGTTTGCCTCAAACTTGTTCTCTTGCAGAGAAAAATCTTCAAGTTGTTGCAATCTGCCCAATTCGGCAGGAACAACTCCAGTAAAATTATTATTTCCCAAGTCAAGAAGCTGGAGCCTAGAGAGGTTGGTCAGCGACAGTGGAAGAGCTCCGGTAAATCGGTTTCCTCCAATCCCAAGCTGTTGGATGCTCGGAAGGCTTCTCCCCAGGTCAGATGGTAGGCAACCCTGGAGCTTGTTGCCAGTCACATAAAAGAGACAAACAGATGACAGGTTGCACAGGGAAGGAGGGAGCAGACCGGAGAGATCATTGATGGAGAGCTGAAGGAAACTGAGATACGGATTGTTCCCAATGCCTGCAGGGATTGATCCCTCAAGATAGTTCACTGCGACGGACAACTGGGTCAATCGGGAAAGGTTCCCAAGAGATGATGGGATGGTTCCTGTAATGCTATTGTTTGCTAGCTTTAGTATTGAGAGCGAGGGCATGTTGCCAATCTCGTGTGGGATGCTTCCCTGCACTCCATTGTTGCTGTAGATGTACATCTCACGGAGGCTGATGCAACGGCTAATGTTGCTTGGGATGACGCCGGTGAGCATGTTGAGGCCCAGGTCAATGCGCCAAAGGCGCCTGAGGGAACCGATGCTGGGAGGGATCTCTCCCAGCAGGCCATTGGAGCTTAGGTTCAGCAAGCGCAGGAAAGTCAGGTTACCGATAGCAGGGGAGATGGTGCCGGCGAGCCCTTGGGAGCTGAGGTCCAGAGCGACCACCCTCCACGGGTGTCTCTTGCCGCAGGTGACGCCCTCCCAGCTGCAGTAGCTGGTGCTCTGGTTCCAGGAGTACAGCACGCCGGAGTGGCCGGAGATCTTAGCCTTGAAAGCCACAAGAGCTCTCTCATCGTTAGGCCATGACCCATGGCTTGACGAATACAAGGCTGCCGCTGCACTGGTTGTTGCCACGGCGGATAACAGCAGGAGCAGCTGCAGTAGATGCCTAGTTGTTAAGAGTAGGAGCTGCATGGACGCTGATGGCTTTCGGTTTATTGCGTGGCCGTGGCGGCGTAGAGCTTGGTTTCTTTGCATTGGCTGATAGATATATAGAGAGAGAATCACTGAAATGCGCAGATGGCCAGATGCATTGTCTCAGCTCAGGTTCCATGATTGCTTTTTATGGAATGGAAAGTTCCTCCACCGCAGTGCTAGTGCGCTGCCTAATCATTCTGTTATCTGCCTAATCATTCGCCAATGGTTTTTCGAAAGCAGGATTTGACCGTAGACTGAAATTAACTTGTTTTATGCTTCTTTTACACCATCTGGAAGACTGAGCACAACCACGTTGCAAGTTGTTCACCTGGATGCTAATGTACCGAAAAATCTTGACAGCAAACAATCTATAAAAGAGGCATAGACGGAGCCTCATGGAGGCCCCTTGCCTCTACTAGTAGTTCATCTATCATCTCTGTTACTCTAAGCAGCTAGTATATTCTATAGAAAAGCTGCTGCATTTAATGTGAAAGAGGTTCAGCTAATGAAAAGTGAAGACAAAACACAATTTGCTACGCTCAATACCTTGACTTCTTGACAGCTATGACAGATGAACCTTGACAAAACATAATTTGGCCCCTGCTTATTTAGTCCACAAGTTCCGGCACTGGATGGGACGAACAATAGCAAATTGTCCCAAAAATTAAAGTGATAATGGTTTTTGTATATACACATAGACATAATTAATGTGTGCTTATAATTAGTGAACTTCTAGAAATGAATATAAAATAAATAATAGAACAAAGGTCGTAATCCCACACCTTGTACTCATAAACACCAGGAGCTTCAAGACTACCAGCCAGGAAACTACCCATAATAACAGTTGATGCCCCTAGAGTCAGAGCCTTCACAATGTGCCCAGAGTTTGAAATCCCACCATCAGCAAAAACAGGCACATAATGATCCTTGGCATATTGCGCGACCTTGTAAACTGCAGTAGCCTATTGAAAAGGGAAAAACGAGATGGCATCAGCATAGTGAAACTCAAAGCTCCAACTATTGCAATTAAGGGCAGAAAAAGTGTATATATGAGGATAAACAATATAAGGTCCCACCACTATAGATTTGTGATAATTTTGAAATACACCAAATGTTCAGAAAAGATAAGGATGATAATTTGCAGAAAGCACTTGTGTTATTATGATATTAAGGGCGTGCGATTGCTGACGAAGCATGCATGTTTCTCCTTTTCAGAAAAGATTAGAAAGCATGCCACGAAGCATTATTGTAACCAATCCTGAATTTAGCTTTTGCGGATACGGGAGTATAAATTATCCAACCAGATAGCAAGGTGGCTTCTAAGAAGTTACTTGCACCATTCCGTGGCCGGATGGCCAAACAATCTTACATGTCATTTCTTCATGATATCCAGAACACGCAAGCATCTTGCACAGCAGTAGCAACAACAAATAAATTAGAGGAGAAAATGAAATCTTCACCTAGCTGCCTGCTGCAATTGCGGTGACGATGCGCTGCTGCCTGATGCTGCTGTTCGCCGTCTCACCGGCCGCCGCAGAGGAAGCAGATCGAGATGTGCCACCGGCCTCCCGTCGCCGCAGCCGGCCGCCCGCAGCAGCAGTAAGCAGGTCGAGATGCGCCGCCGCAGCTTGGGACGAGACGCCGACGGGGAGGAAAATTCTGGCCGCTTGGGACTTGGCCAGGTTGGCCTGCTCGCTGCTACCAGAGTACCATTTCGTGTGTGGGCTTTTGGCCCATTACATTACAAAATAGAACATATATAGCCCAACGCGTACCTTTTGGCCCATCACAGCACTAGTTTAATGGGCCGAGAAAACAGTTATCCAGCGTAGTACATGACCATCCGACGGTTGTGGAAGCTCCGCCTGCTGAGAATCTGAGAGCGGAGCTGCCGCCTGCCGGCCAGCCAGCGCGCGGCTGCGGCGAGGAGACGACGGCGCCGGCGTGGGCCCACTCGCTGGAGCGTGCGTGCGGTCGATGCCCCGGGCGCGGCTCTGCCGAGCGGATCCTCGCCGGTGCCGGTGAAGACTGCGCTAGCTCGGGAGGTTTTCAGCACGGTGGCGCAGCGGAAGCAGCGTGTGACGGCCTGGTGCACCACGGCGGCGGCTCCGTCGCCCGTATGCGCGGCGGCCGCGAGAGCGGCACCTGATACGCGGTGGTGGCAGCTGCGGCGTCGCCCTGATGCGCGCGTGGCATCGGCGCCTCTGTGCGTGGCGGCGGCGGCGGCGGCACTGTGGCAGGCTGGCAGCTCGTGCGTCAGGAGGCTCAGTTTGGGGAATACTGTGGCAGGCCAGGATGAAAGAGCGGACACCAGCAGCAACCAGCACTTCATTTGGCAGGTTTGCCATGTCACGCTCCAGCGAATCACTGGCCCAACGTCAGATGGCAGGTTTGCCATGTCACGCTCCTGCGTGACCTGCACAATTACATTGCCACCAGCACTTATGTTGTCACCTTCACATACCTCATAGACCATATCAACATTGGGGAACTGCTTGAAGAACTTAATGATGTCCTGCAGATGAGAGTTTGATAGCTGCAAGAGATCCCGCATCTCGTCGATACCCATCTCAGCAAGATCAAAGATGCTCTCAATGGGCTTCACTTCATTTGCCTGGCACCTCTGAGCCAAGTCCTTTGTCAAGTGAGGAACTTGCAGCAGCACAGAATCACGATCCCACATGCCTTGTGTCACCATTTGACTCAACTCCATTGCACCAAGAGCAAGACTAAGCCAACCATTGCTGGAGATAACATCAACCATTGCCTGGAGCAACCTATGGGTACAAAAAGACACGTATTAAAAATACAACAGAAACAATGTAACTTCTGAATGTACTAGTGTACAAATATAGACTTCTAACCGAGCAAACGACTTTGATACTTCTGGGGACTATACTGCACTTACCACAGCCTAGAAACAACGATTTTTTTTATTAAACTCTGGTAACAATAAAAAAAATCAGCATATCACTTTTTTTTACCGATTAGCATAGGTAACCACGATCTGAAACCAGATCAGGATAAGCACTGCACCATTTAATACAATCGAAAATAAGATAGTACAGGCATGCAGCCCCATAAGTTCAGACACAGATTGTTCCAAAACACTGATTATGAGTTAGGATACACTCTCAAAGTTAAACTAAAACACTGATTATGAGTTAGGATACACTCTCAAAGTCAAACTACTTCTATGCACCCGGAGTCACACAACACATTCTGGTCTTCGTCATCAATCCCCTCTAGCATCCTTGACATCAACAGTGAACATGTATTCCTGATCACAGCCCAAGTAAGAGTCTGACATCAAGTAAATCATGTAGTCCTTTGTCCCTGCTTCTGCAGGAGCAGAGAACTCAAGTTTCACTCTTGCCCTCTTCTGAAGTGCCACTCTTTTGATTGCCAGCAACTGGTTAGTGGAGCTGTCACCAATCACCAGCCACCAGCCTTCTTCCTTGGGCTTGGGGAACATCGGCGCATGAACTGGCCCAACGTCAGATGGCATGTTTGCCATGTCACGCTCCAGCGTGACCTGCACAATTACATTGCCACCAGCACTTATGTTGTCACCTTCACATACCTCATAGACCATATCCTTAGTGAAGTTAGGGTCTCAATTTGGGGAAAATCATGATCTAGGGTCTCAATTTTGTCTGAGATTTATATGATTCCCGTCATACATGCTAATCCGAACCGTAGCCCCTCAATGCACGTGCATTTTGCCACGGTTGACATAATCGGAGGCTCGATTGTGCAAACTCTTGACCAATTAAGGAGCAATCGCCGTTATGCTCACTGATTTCATACACAATTAATTAGGATTTATAGTCCGTGAGCAATTAGGCATCAAATTGGGCACATCATTAATCAGTGACTAATCATATGATTAACTAAAACTAGGCCCTAAATATGCATAACTAGGTTTAACCCGAGATGATTGGGCCTAGAACATCATCAGCACAGCTGGCTAAACACAACAGAGAGAAATTAGGGCATTGATCAAGTAATTTGACCTCAAAAATAACTTATTTGCGAGGTGAAATCAACGCATTAGTGGTCCGAGAAACTAGATCAGTTGGCTCCAGGATAAATTCGGGAGTAAATCACAGGATCTCTGATCTAGTTACCTGGACACAAATTAATCTTACGTGAATTAGTTACTACCATAATCCACAGATTGAGATCACATGGTCGCACTGGTACTCAGTCTGCGACTCTGCTCCCTTTTCACACTGGCAATCACCCCTTCCTCTTCTCCGCCTGTCTTTCCTCTGTGCTACTAGTACTACCGTTTGCTTAGCTTACTTTGCTTTGCTCTTCTTCATCCTACACATGCAGTATATAATCACCTGGTTATGTATCTGGTCCATTGCCTAGCTATGTTACTATGTTAATGGCACTGTCCTTTGTAGCTCACTGCCTCTGTTTTGCTTACTGATCCACGTGACTTGCTGTAATAGCATGTTCAGTATATCTCCATGGCATTACCTCACCTCGCACCTTGTGCACCTAGGCATTGTGAGGGGAGTGGGTTGCCACACGTTGCCTTACTGTAACATGTCACCATATGTAATGCATGTCACAATTATAATCTTTTTCATCTTTGTGAATTACAGAATATTGTGGACATTCTTGTTTTTATAACAGCAGGGGTCAACTTTGAGGTCTCAATTGGTCTGGAAATGTGCAATTTCTCAGGTTAGTCAACATTTCTATCATGATTATGAATGATGTTGCCTATGATACGGGCAACATAGCACCGTACAGACTGATATAAGGACTACAACTTACAAGGAAAAAAAGCAGATACATTGTATATGGACTACGACAATAAATTTAGAGAAACAAGGTAGCCAATATATAAAGGCAGAGGTTACTGGTGCAATCTAACATCACTGAGCACTAATATACTTATCTCTGATAGCATGCATCTCTGCAGTAGTGTCACTTATTGACAAACGCTCTGAGGGCAATTGCTTTGAGCAGAGGACACCAAGCTGAATGACGGCGGATAGACATTTCCTGTTTCTTGTTAGATGCCTTGTATCGTTGCTACTGCTAGCTTCATCATGCAGCCATAGGTTGGAATCTGCTATCTCCATAACTTTGTCAGGAAGAGCAGCCTCAGCATAACCATGTAGGCTTATACATTCTCCGAACATATCATCTGTTGGCCTCTTTGCTGTGAACATCTCTAGCAAGGTGATACCAAGACTAAACATGTCACCACAAGTCGATACCGCAACGCCTTCTCCATACTCTGCATTGGATTAAAACATGAACACACGTAGGTATTTACAATATGATGTGAAAGCACATGGGTAACAGAACAACAAATTAGAGTTACCTGGAGCAATGTAACCGATGGTACCTCTTATTCCTAATGTGCTAGCAGAATTCACAGGATATTTGCTTGTTGCTTCATCTAGAACTCTAGCAATTCCAAAATCTCCAACACGAGCCCTCATGTCCTGATTGAGAAGAATGTTACCTGGCTTGAGATCGCAATGGATGATCGGTGGCTGGCAACCGTTGTGAAGATAGTCCAAAGCATCCACAATGTCCACAGCGATATCCAATCTCTGTGACAGACTGAGTGCTCCTTGTCCATTTTGGCCTTCTAAATTTGAGTGGATCCATCTATCTAAGCTGCCATTAGCCATGAACTCAAAGACTAGTGCTCGAAAGTCTTGACCCTGGTGGTTGATGCTAGAACAACATGTAATGATCTTTAGAAGGCATCGGTGTCTCACTCTTCTTAGTGCCTCACATTCAACCTGGAAACTTGTAGGATCCTGATTGTTGGACATTAAACACCTTAATGGCGACAACAATGTCTTGATTTTCTAGTGTGCCCTTATATACTGTACCATATCTTCCCCTTCCAAGCACATTTGCTTCAGAAAATCCATCTGTTCCTTTTAGTATATCATTGTACTGAACTATTGGAAGCTCTATCTCTGAAAATTGTGGTGGCAAATCTTTCTTCGGTGTTGTCTTGGACTTTCTGTGGTGAAATCCAGCACAAACCAGAAAAACTAAGATGAGACTTCCGATTGTTGGGATTGCTATTCTAAGAAACTTGGGTATGCCTTTCCTTTTCTTTCTTGCATAAGAGCTTGGGCATTTTAGCAAGTGGAGCTGTGGTGTCCCCCCACATAATGCATTGTTACCAACAATTGATAGTCCGGACAAATTTTTGAAAACCCCTCCTTTTGGTACTTCACCTTGCAAATTGTTGTAGGATAGATCTAGACGAAGCAGACGAAGCAGCAATGTTGAAATACTTAAAAGCTCCGGGATTGTTCCGGATAAATTGTTGTGGCCAAGATACAGCTCCTGTAGGTTGGTAAGGGTAGCAAGGTTGCTAGGGATGCTTGCATTCAGTTTGTTCTCTGTCAAGTTAAGTACGGTCAAGCCTACCATGTTCTTGAACGTAGTAGGTATGCTTCCTTGGAATGAATTGGCATCCATTAAGAGGATTTCCATGACCCTGCAGTTGCCAAAAGTATCAGGTATCTCACTTGACAAATTATTTCCTGATAGGAAAAGCTGTCCGAGATGTACCAAACTACGGACTTCTAATGGAAGTGGTCCCTCCAGCATGTTGTTGGACAGATCCAGAAATATTGAGATTGATGGCAGCTTCATAATTTCTCTAGGAATCAATCCAGTAAGTTTGTTATCAGATAGACTTAGGGCTAAAATTTTGCTCAAGTTTCCAATGATTGGAGGAATTGTCCCGTCCAAGCTATTGTTGTCTGCATAAAGTAAAAGTAGACTAGAAAGGTTTCCGATGGAGGATGGTAGATGTCCTGAGAGGTAGTTTGAATTGAAGCTTAGCTGTTGCAATCGTGTAAGTTTCCCGATGCTTTCTGGAATGACCCCAGTGAGTAAGTTGTAGCGAAAATCAAGCATTTCTAGACCTACCAAATTTCTAATATCTGATGGGATGACACCAGATAAGTTGTTGTTGTTAATCTCAAGCAACTGGAGATTAGTGGACAGATTAACCAATAAGTCTGGTAGTTTTCCTGCAAACCTGTTCCATCCAAATGATAGTTGTTGTAATTTGGTACAATTCGCCAAAGAATCAACAAATTCCCACTCTTCCTCATTGTTTGCCTCCAACATGTTATGATTCATAATAAACACTTCAAGATTTTGTATTCTGTCCAATCTGGAACGAACAACTCCAGTGAAATTATTAGATCCCAAGTCAAAAAGCTGGAGTCTGGAGAGGTTGGTTAGTGACTGAGGAAGAGCTCCACTAAATCGGTTTCTTGCAATCCCAAACTCTTGGATGCTCGGAAGCCATTTCCCCAAATCAGATGGTAGTTGGCCATGGAGCTCGTTGAAAGCCGCATAAAAGAGATGAAGAGATGACATGTTGAACAGAGAAGGAGGGAGCAAACCAGAGAGATTATTATTGGAGAGCTGAAGGAAACTGAGATACGGATTGTTCCCAATGCCTGGAGGGATCGATCCCTCAAGATGGTTGCTTAACAATGCCAACTCGGTCAGTCGGGAAAGGTTTGCAAGAGAAGACGGGATAGTTCCGGTTATGCTGTTGTTTGACAGCGCTAGAACTGAGAGCGATGGCATGTAGCCAATCTCAGCTGGAATGATCCCCTGCACTCCCTTGTTGCTGTAGATGTACATCTCACGGAGGCTGATGCAGCGGCTAATGTTGCTCGGGATGACACCGCTGAGCATGTTTACACCCAGATCAAGGTGCCGGAGGCACCTGAGGGAGCCAATGCTTGGAGGGATCTCTCTGTGCAGGCCATTGGAGCTCAAGTTCAGTGAACGCAGGAAAGTGAGGTTACCGATAGCAGGGGAGATGGTGCCGGCGAGCCCCTGGCAGCTGAGGTCCAGAGCGACCACCCTCCAAGGGTGTCTCTTGCCGCAGGTGACGCCCTCCCAGCTGCAATAGCTGGTGCTCTGGTTCCACGAGTCCAGCACGCCGGGATGGCCAGAGATCTTGGCCTTGAACGCAGCAAGAGCTCTCTCGTCGTCATGGCCAGGCGAATACATGGCTGCACTGGATGTTGCTGCAGCATAGGTCACTAGGAGCAGCTGGAGCAAGCGCATGATTCTGAGGTGCACCATGGCCGGTGGTGGCTTTCGGTTCATATCGCCAACAGCAGAAGCGGCGGCGCAGAGCTTATTTGTTTCTTTGGCTGATAATGATGATATTCGCCCATATAGCCGAGGTAGTGCATATGGAAACGCACAGATGACCAGATGCATTTCCTCCCTCGACTCATCAGGTCCCATGCCATGATTCCTTCGTGGAAAGTCTGTGGACACGACAAGCTTGCGGTGCCTGTGCTTCCATGTAGTGCACTCGGCTTTAATTCGCTGAATCTCTTACATGTACTGCCTGCTGTTCCAAGGTTACTAGGATTGGACCGTTGATAGTTTTCTTTATCATTCTGCGTTCTGGAAACTGTTTTACACTTGTTTTTTCTCACCACTCTGCATTCTGGAAACGTGTTTCTATGCTTGGATATGGAAAACCTGCTCGGTGTAACTCGATGAAAATAACTTATGTCATCCCGTCCATCTGAAGGTTTGTACGTGCTACGAAGTAACGTAGAAGATTTGTTTCTTCCCAAGAATTGACAGAAACTGAATTGAACCTCGTTTGCATCGTGGAGACGACTGAGTCGGCTCACGAGGTCTCCCTCTCCTTGGCTGACTCTGCTTGGCTGCTTGCTAACAATACTTCATGAACAGCATATGTTCAGGAAAGGTGTAAATTCAGAGCTCCACCAAATGCGTCTTTCTAGGATCCTTACGAAGATGCACTAATGTAAAGCTGTACTATGCATTCACTGCACGACCAGAGAAACTAGCCTCCTCCCAGACTGACCACTAAGGAGACCATCACTCGGTGTACAGGGTCTCCCCTGCTTTGCTGTTTGCTAACAATAATTCATGGCGACTGCATTCAGAGGGGTCACTGAACTGGGCATATGGCAAAATGGCAGACGCAGTGTCCCATTCCCATCAGCTAATAAGGTACCGTGATTGGAATGGGAAGTTCCTACACTGCCTAATAATCATCATCATTCTGTGTGCTGCCTCGTCAACTTGTTTTTATGCTTCTTTTAGACTTTATTATGTGTTTGTAAATGCATACTGTTCCCTTTAATTTAAGAAAGTTTGCAATTCTAGCTTTAAATTCCCTTTAATTTAAGAAATGTTCATGCAAAAATAAATTTCTTTTTTGAGAATACAAAAATAATATTATTGTTTCTAATATATTTTTCATAGTGTTACAGTAAAGACATCACTATTTTTCAATGTGAATTTTCAAAAGTAGGCATACTGTTTTCAGGGCAGGATTGTGCATGAGTTAAAATGTCATATTAAGGAATAGAAGAATGTCAACTTTGCTGAGTTAACAGGCTGCCCAAATGTGCAAGAGAGACATTCTCACAAAAAAAAAAATGTGCAAGAGAGACTTTGTGGAATTGCCTGGGCCAAAAGCTGAGCTCGGCCCGGAACGAAGGGGCCCACAAGCCGAAAGCCCAAAAGACATTTAAAATGGGAAGTAAGGGAAACCTTTTTGTTTTATTTTCAGAAATTTGGAAACCCCCAAAACTAAATCGATTTCAAATGAAAAAAATGCAACAGCATGAGTGCAAAAGAAATGCAAATATCATGAGATTTATTAGTCTAGTTTAGACAACAATGTTTTCCTTAGCATAAATATCCCATACTAAGGATTGGCAAAAAGATTAAAACTTGATAAAATCATTTGACTTATTTTATGCTTCATATTCGCATTCCTAAATAAACCAAAAAACTTGAAAAGTGTGTTTGAAATGGTGGTTCATGTTTGCTCAGTTATGGAACCAATCTACGGTGTAACATTAGGGGGAAATATCTTGAAAGACCCGTTTTGGATCCTAGAATTTTCGGAATTGAAGTCATTGTATAAACTATAGTTGTGGAAAAAAAAATCCATAGAATCCGTTAAATAAAGTCTACAACTTTACTTAAGTTGCGGAAGAAGAATCTATGGAACTCATTTCTCATCTCCCACCCTATAAATTTGAGATAGTCTTATATGTGAAGTCTGAAAAGTTGTGGAATCTTAAATTCTTCTTCCACAACTATAGTTTATACAATTAATTCTGAAAATTTCAGGGATCCAAAGAGGCCCTAAACAAAATTAGTTTCTCATGCCCAGAGAATTGCTAGAGATAGAGACCCTGTTTGACAGAGCACTAGCCCTAGGAAATCATGAACCTGGGGCAGCAGGTATGCCAAGTGCGTTTACATGGTTCATCTCATTTTATATATGTTTTTTAGATTAAATACAGATGTTTAAATCAGTTTCATTTTATGTAGAGAAAATGTAAATTCAGCATAGATGTCGCAGGTGGAGCTGTGTGAAGCTGAACCGAGAATTCACCTCCTCAGACGACCAAGTGCGTGAGTTTAAAACATCCTTAAGAATTGATGATGTTCAAAAGCAATGCAAACCTGCTTTTCTTTCTAAAACAGAGTGGGAGCCCTGGACAAGTGAATTGTATCTAGGACCTGTGATGATAGAATGATCCATTGTAGACTGATTACAAGTGTTGTCATAATTTATGCAACTTGTTGCAGGAGAAGATGGCCTCTGTTTTCTACTCAATCAACAGCACGCTGGCATCGGCACCCAGCTTTAGAGATTAGAGCCAAGGACACCCTCTCCGTCATAAGCAAGAGATTAGAGACGGTTGTTTTAGAGGTTTCAAATAGGGGGTGGAAGCATCATTTTCGTTTGCTTTAGTTTCCGATGTCACTTTTTAAAGACGTTGGCCCATCGCTTTTTGATACACTCTTTGTAATAATGGGCTGTGTATACCATTTGGTGTAGAGGCCGGATATTTTTATCCATTATCTATAAAAAATCGGCACCCAGCTGCGTGTCCTATATATGTTCTTTTCAGAGGTGATCTGCACGCTGTAAAGTTTAGATTTTGGAAGGAAAGGCAGACACACAAACCGTACCCGAAAGTGGGGTGACTAAGAAAAGCATCGATCTGAATGTGCGGTCTGGGGACTGGAATATGCAACTATCCCATGAGGTCAACGAGCTGAGCTGATGAGGTGACTAAGAGCAACTCCAGCCACGGCCCCTAAATCAGACCCCTACATCTTTATTTAGGAGTTGGTTTATAAAATTTGAGGACCAAAATCAAAGTCAACTCCAACCACAGCTCTGAAATCAAGCCCCTATCTCTCGTCCTCCCCCACGCGACGCCGCGCCATCGCGCCTCGGTTCCGGCCGCCGCTGCCGCCGCCTTGTTTTACACCGCGCCTGCTCCGGCTTCGCCTCATCCGAGCTCGCCCGCCGAGGTACGTCTTCCCCGTCCCCATCCCCGTCCCCGTCCCC
>DXKC01001813.1:0-20610 GCA_031170775.1 Cymbopogon citratus
CTAAATGTGGTACAGTTTTTAAACCTAACTCCAAGTTTATAACAAATGAAACTCATCACTGATCATAATTAGGTACCAGTTAATATTCAAAGGCACTGTGTGTCTTGTAGTATGCTATTGAAAGAAAATGATTTCAAGATAGCACATAAAGATATCAAAGCAAACAAACCTGCTCCACCAACAGAGCAACTTGAGATTCTTTAAGCTGATCTTGCAAGGAAAGAGTAGCCTCAAAAAGTGTTTCCTTCTCAGCATCCATCCTTACTCCTGCAGCCGAAAGCATATCATGGACCGCCTGTACCAGCTCAGAGGAAGATACTTTTCCATATTGAAGCCCAGCATCCTGTAAACAGTATAAACAGAAGAATTAGGGTAACAGGTTCAGAATTCAGCTTGCAAAAGTAGAAGTTGCCCTTGGAAACCAACCGCGTCCTTGCTGACTTCAGTGCCAGTGTTGGTGGCCAAGAGGTTCTCTTGCCCACCTAATGCCACACCACCATTCTCTTGGGAAGGTGCAGATAGCAGATCAGCCATTGAAACACTTTTAAATGAGTAAACATGACTGGAAAGCAGCATGCGAGTCTCGCCAGGAACTGTCTCTACTGGAAATCTGTAAAGTGCTTGGCCAGCTGAGGGCCTTACATCTTCAGGGACCCTACCATACCTCAGCTTTTCCCCCTCTTTTCCTGTCTTCCATGCCACAATTTCACCACTATAGAACGGTCTTAATGGAAGGAATTGCACCTGCCGAGCATCTTGAGATAACAATTCTGCTCCAAGGGAAGCGTCATACCTCCCTTCACGTTTTGAAACTCCAACGTCTGAACCCAGGTGAAGAATTTGAAGGACTTCTTTCTCTGAACCGTCCGGGCATGCAAATAGTGAGGCAATCGGCAAGATCATTGGTGCCCCTAACCGTTGACTAACAACAATTGCGATAACATCATATATTGTCAAAAAACTTGGGGGCTCTGCGACTAGAATATAACCCGTAGTTTTGTTGACGAAACAAATGCTTCTGTGCATTCCATTGCTTGACCATTCATGAATAGAAGGATGCTGGATGGTTCTTGTAACATCTTGGAGATTGGGAAGTAAGAGAAACCGAGTATAGAGGCATTGAACCAGTTGCAGTTTCTGTGATATATCCTCTAGTATCTGTTCTATCTGGACCAAAGCAAGGGCTTCGAATGAAGGAAAATGATTGGCTACGCTGATCATCACAATCCTTAATGCATCTTGCAAAGGTTTACTTCGCAGCTTCTCTTTTATTCTGTCTAGAGTAACTGAGTGAATGCTATCGACAACTTTAATTTCTTCTTTTCCATCAAGTTCCTGACAACATATGGGAATTGACATTGTTAGAATAAAATTTGTTCAATTTACATCCACCAAATTACTTGAAATAAAACACACTGAAAAAGTTTGATATCACTATTTTATACCTCCACAATGACATCAGAGAGCTTTTTGATGCCCAAGGCCTTGCAGATATTCTGAGGAAGGTCTGGATGAGTGAATCTTAGCCTTGATGTATTTATGTTACTCAGTAAACGAGAACCATATGGGTCAACATACACACATGATGCAGCAGTGACCAGCCTGCAGCATCATCTGGTATTACTGAATCAAAAAGCCCATCTGATCCATCAGTGACACTTTGGTTGATTCCATTGCACATGAAGTCCAAGATTTCCATAACTGCACGGAGTTCATTTGGGTTCAAGCGCTGGTAGCCACATGCCTTTTGGATATCCAAAAGAAGTTCTCTTGCATAGGAGTTTGTAAGGCTTTCCTGCATCCCAATCTCTCTAAGAAGGGAAACAAATGGAAGATACCGACTTGGAAGCTCAAAAGCAAAAGGTGACATGTTAATTGTCAGACGAGCAAATAGTGACTTCACTGGGACCAATCGAGTACCATTTGCAACTGGTATAAATGCCAGTTTCTCCAGTTCTGTTTTTTCTGGAGGAAAAAAAGAAGCAAAGAAAACCCTTAGTTAAGAGGAATGACTGGTATCATTTCCCAAAGCAACAGAAACTAATTCATCTTTCTTTCTTTATTGTTATCTTTGTGTAGGCAATATAACTCATCATTAGATCCCTTACCCAAAAGAAAATGGAGTGATACGTTAATTCTTAATATATTAGTACTCTGAAAGATTGAATTAGGATTTCAGAACAACAAAGTGTAAGTATAGCAACAAGTGCACCCCAGTAAAAGAAACAAATAAATAATTAGTAACTTTTACTTCCAGTAAATAATGGCAAATTGGCAACAAATGTACAAGAAATCAGCTATGCGTTTCTGCTACCTGAAGAAGATATTGTTCCCCATGTTTTATCCAAGTATTGCAAAACCTGTAGAAAGGCATCTTCCACCGTCATTATCCCTGCTGAGGTTGGCCAGTGTGCTAGTGTGTCCTCACCATTGCCTCTACCAACAATCTGTTTCATTACAGAAAGTTAAGGGATATAATTTTAACACTACTTGTTTAAAGTTTTTTATGACATTCACCTGTAAGTGCCTAAAAACTGTACTGAAGGCAGGTGGACTCCTAAGGCGAAATGCTCCCCAAGAATACTCAGGAGGAACAATTGTTTGTTTGGTAAGAATTGGAGCAGAACTCCATGCTAAAGGCCAGTCTTTTAATAAGATAGCTTCGTTGTATGCGGCAAGTACCCTTCGACCACCTCTCTTACCACCAATACTTGGAAAACCTTTTTCAGCAGGCACAAATGCAATTTTTCCAATCTTTTCACAAAAAGCACTGTCATACATAGTAGCAAAATTTGCAAAAAGCACATTTACTACAGATTCTGCCAGAGACCATATCTCAAAAGGGATTTCATTTTTGCTGTCTGTGAAATCCGTCTCGAAGGCATCAGCATCTTCTAAAGACGACATAATATCATGGCCCATGGTTTCTATTTTTCTTGCGCACTGTACTAACATATCAGCCTCTGTGGATGTCCTAAGGCCTGCTTTTCTGAGTATCACAAGCCAACCATCTGACATGAACCTTTCAGCAGGGAACTTATTTCTCTCCCCAGAAAACACAGAAGTCAACAGAGCATCCGAAGGGTCAAATAATTCCTTAGGTTTGAAAAACTCTTTACAAAATTCATTTGCATTTTCCACAAAGTTCGTCTCCTTCAAGGTTTCTACCACGGCAGAGTTGAGTTGGATATCTTTCCAGTTAGCATACAAGTAGGTCAAAATGTCTTCCTGCTCTTGAGCTGTTTTATTTTCAAATCCAGGCAACGCAAACTTCACTAGTATTTCATGATCATTTAGTTGTTCAACCCCCAAAGCCTGAAGAAACAAATGTGCATTTGATGAGCAAGAAAGGCACCGGGCATCACTAGGGTGAAAGAATGCTGTAGGAGAAAGAATGCAATGATCAGACCCTAACAGACTTGTGTATGTTCCTGTAACTGTCTTATAGATTGGAAGTGTCCTCAAGACATCCAATTCTTCTCTCTGATACAAGTGGTTGTTAGCCAATCTGAACTCCGAAACAAATAACCCAAATAGTCTATCGCAGTCTTCACATGATAGTCTAAGTGGCGAAGGTAAATGTGCAGCATTTTTTGCTGCCACCAACTTAGAAACGATCGCCTGTCCAAGAGTACGATCATTTGGAGGAAATAAATTGCATATTGCACCACACTCTGGGAAGGAGGGATCAAAAATTGGTACATTCAACTGGTTAAGCAGAGAAGATAACCATGGAAATTCTGAGTCCATTGACCTAAATGCAGTATCAAGCACTTCATTCTGTTCTGCTTCTCTAGTATCATCTCTGGGGGAGTCCGGTGTATCAAGCTGTCCAGCTACATCATCTCCAGGAGGATCTGGTGAATCACTAATTGGTGGTACAAATATTAGATGGCGTTCCTTCACACGACAGAGAACCGGCTTGTCCAGATAAGCAGGAATTAAGGGCCAATCAGACAAAAGAGAGAGGTCACCGTTCAAGGAACTGAAATTTTTCCAGAAGCTTCTAATCCATTTGGGAGTTGGAGTAGTTGATGATTCAGCATTATTGTCCCAAGGAATCCATGAGGATTTACTCTCTAGTGCAATGCTTATCCAAATCTCATCAAGTATGCGCTTCAAATAACCTGCTAATAAGTGGGGAGAAAAACTCCTCAGTTTCAGAGGCCTATGGATAACCTGAGTGGAAAGCAGTAGAGCCAAGAAGGGTTTTTCCAGACATTTATAGTGGATAAAGTGATCCAGCAAAGGGCTCATCAATAGCTGCTGCTGCTCATTGGCTATCCAGAGTTCAGCCATTCCCAACTTTGTTAGACGCATTGTTGATGTTGGAAATGGAACACCTTTAAGCTCAGAAATGATGGATGACAACACGTTAGTTTCAGCAGCTTGAGTCCTGTGGAATGCTGGACCATTGGTTTTGCTGATATCCTCAACAACTCCCCTACCAAAGTCATATAGTGCTTTACCAAAGTATGTCATAATTTCAAGTGCATCACCTCCAGAAGTACCTGCCATCTGAGTACTTGATTGGTAAGACAGTGTGCTGCTTGAAGAAGGCATAGAATGTGATCTAGAAGAATTCGTTGTTCCAACCTGTTGGCTGTTAACTCGTGATTCATCAGGTTGATCATCCGAGAAGCGGTAAGGGTCCATATCTGAGAAGCAATATTCAAGAACATCTATATATGTTTCAATGGATCTAAGTAAAATGGATGGAGAAGCTTTAAGTAGTTCCCGAACCATTTTAGGTCTGATCTCTCTTATGGCAACTCCAACTGCCTGAATCTCACTAACCAACTCCCATGGCACAGAAAAAACAGGATATCGCTCTTTAATGAAACTACAGACACTATCAGATGGGAGGTTATCATCATCTCCATTTCCTGAGTCAGCTAAGAACATACCCTCATCCACTTTAACAAGATTTCCATGGTAAAGTTGCCAAACAGGAAGATCAGCTAACCGTACATAGAAAGGCCTTATCACTTGGTCTATTAAGGATTGCCAATCCGCTTTAGATGCCCTTGGTGAATCCATATTAGTTCCAGTAGAACCATGCCTAGTGAGCGAAGTTGGGTTCTGCTTCGATCTTGGCCAAAAAGAGTATACCCTATCACCATATGTCTGTAATATAGCACTCACAGATTGTGCAGACCTTGGTTCGATAGCAGAAGATAGAGGGTCCGTTTTAAGCTTTTGAAATTCTAGAACCATCTCAACATATGAATCACGCACACATAACATAAGTTCCTTATTCCATGCTTCAACCAACCTGTCCCTGTCCTCTTTAAGTTCTGGCAGAGATGCATCACGTGTACTGCCAAAAATATAGCGCCCACCACTGTGCCTCACAATGAAATGCCCCAAAGTAGTGACTGGCATGCTTATAAACCCAGATAGTGGTAAGGGAGATAATATACAACTGGATGGATGTATATTGGTTGATACTCCATTCCGAGCTATGTGCGCTGCTACTCCAGCAACGGGGGTTAGGTTATAGGCAAGATACCGCCTGAAACAGAAATAAATCAGCATGCATTATACCATCCTTCAACGACACATAAATTTAATATCATCTGTCCAAGTTCTCTGGACAATGTTAAAAGTAGATAAATCAAGTAGAAAAAAATATGTGATCTAAAAAAGACAAACCTGTCAAGAGCCATGTTTCGTGTTTGACCTGATCCAAGGGAAAGGGCAACAAACCATTTGTCAATATAACTGCAGCCACTCTCAATTACGTGCACATCTATAGCTTGCATTTTTATAGCCGCACTTGTACTTGAAAAAATTCTGGATATTTGAAACTTTCTCCATTTCTTTTCCGAAAATGGGTTCCTCAAAGAAGCAACAGATGGGTCAACAAGTACAGAGTAATTCAGAGTTGACTGAGAGGCCCCATCCTCCCATGTTGATAAAGATACCTGTTTAGAATCACATTGGGAGCCCATTAGAGTTTAGACATCAGAAGATATTGTCTGAGTTTTCATGCCCAACCAATAGTTGCCACTATTTCTTAATAGCAAACACATCTCTAACATAAGTATGGCTATTGAAATGTTGTATCAAATAACATTTAGGTATCATGAAACACCTTACAAGTTACAATGTATTGCACCCAAAAAGAACTTAAACAACATACACTGAAAGTGCTACACCATTTTATCAATATTACAGATCCATTGTTAATTAGCAGTTTGCTATGCCTTATTCAGAATTTCAGATAGCACTGAAGCTTTACAAGGTGACATAATCATTCATTAATAGTGGCTAACTGTAACATATGTAAGGAATGGTGTTTATCCAAATTAAAAATGACATTTGTGAGATATCTCAGGTGAAGTATAAACAAAACCCTAGGGTAGTTAAGTATAAATATAAATGCTTTATGTAATAAAGTAAATCTGGTTCATGATGAACTTCCATGGTAAAGAAACTACATATTATGAGTGCATAAAACAAAACCAAACAAGTTACACTTCAAAGAGGAAAGACTCAACAGGGCACACAGCATACCACTGCTTAGGACGACATGATATCACAAATAATCCTTACCTGAATGATTGACCTCAAAAACAGGAGAGTACTGGAAGGATTCTGTGTAAATCGGTCAAAAACCCGTTGTACTATATTGCAACCTGCTTCAAGTTCTTTGAGGCATTTTGATGATAACGGCATTCGAATAATCGTGGAGTTTGCAGTAGATAAGGAAGCATCCTGTGTAACACGCATTGGGAGGAACTGATCATGAAACCTCTCGAACAAATCATTTCCTGAAAGACAACTATCATTTTCAGAAATACATACACAAAAAAACAGACATTGATGCCAAAGCATGGGCAATACTGCCGTTTATTCTAGATCTGCGCATAACTATACATCAGTACATGACTTCACAATTCAAACATTGCCAAACAGGACAGTACATTCATATTAATGTGCTATGATGCTGCCACAAATAATCTAGAGAATTGGAATAATAGATGTTTGAACATGGGACGCAACAAGACTATTGTGTTAATGAATTTTATATGAAGCCTTCAACCACCGACAGAGCCATCTGCCCAACAGAATCGATACAAATGTTTTTTTTCTTTTCGTTTTCTTATTTCATTTTTGCTTTTTGTTTACCTTCTCTTTTCAGGTTTGCAGTTCTCATTGTCCAGTTTGGAAGTACAAAATGTCACTGTACATCTGTTAACTATAACCAGAACATACAACTTGCCACATACCAGTTGTTCAAACTAAATATTAACACCTCAAGTTCTTCAATATAATTTAACTATTACAAATCATGCAAGTTCAAAATCATAAACTAGAAGTAGGAAGGTATATGAAGGTCAATGCTTTTCAACTAAGTGTAATATGGTCTTCTACAAAGTGAAGTTAAATGTTTTCAGAAGGCAATGCAATGCTTAATTATTATCCTTTTATCATCCATTTACTTTCTTCATTCTCAAGCAGCCTTATTAGCATTCTCTCCAAATGAAAGGGGCATGATAAAATCATCAAATTACAGTGTGACACGATCTTGTCATTGATAAGGAGCTTCTTTCTTCCAGATTATCTAATAATTACATTAGTATCATGTAATTTTGGCAACACTCAGTGGATACTTTCAAGCATAAAGAATTTCAATTAACCAAGTCAGTACTTTGATTAAGTGAGAAGTAATACACAGATTTTTTTTTAAGGAAGTAATACACCGATTTTGAGTGCACTATGTTATAACTGATCAAAGTGTATAATTTCAACCTGACAGAAAAAAAAAAGATTACAACATAAGGAAGGTATGCTTAATGCTTTTACAGTAAAAAAGAATCTAAAGACTGTGCCATGTGTTCATGGTAGAAGAAATTGTGATTCTATTTAATATGTGAATAGATTGAGTTATTATATTTTTCACACCTAACAAAGAAAAGTATCTTGCTGATGAGGTGGCAGTGGAAGTCGCACCACCAGTCAAGCCCAAGGGATCAAAAATGTAAAAGTAACCACCAGAAAGAATAGTCAATGTATCACAAACAAAGTAACTACTAAGAAGTCCCAAGCCATAGTTAAGGATGTTCCCTCTCAATTTCCAGGGAGGAGGAAGTTGGAAGCTGCAAACTTCTTCTCGGTTCAGTATGGTTCCTTCAAAGACCACTGTCAATGAAGAACCCTGGAGGTCACCTATAATTTCACAAAAAAATGAAACCGTCAAGGACATACTAGAAGGTTAAAATATAATTAAGTGGACTATAGCAGGTGGATAGAGTAAAACAATTGACTAGGGAGGCTGTTTCTGCCATACCTAGACTCTGCTGCAGTAAGGACTGTTTCGGATGTTCTCTTTTGTCATAAATCAAATGCACTTTCTTTGCATTGCAATAGTCTGCTAGCTCTATAAGGTCAAACAATAGAAAGTCGCTCTCACCATACAAAGCCAACAACTCACTTATTTTAGCGTATTCCATGCAGGGCAAATTCCTCATTAACTCATCATCCAACAATGATGATCCACGAAGAGATCGTACACCAAGCCTATTAGCCAGCTCATTGCCAATACTGAGATGAATAAAATTCTTTGAAGTAGGATTAGCATTCATCCAGGGTGCATCGTTATAGACGAGGTTTCTAGCAGGTGTCAGAACACCAAATGAATCCGGAATCACCAATGAGTTCAATAACACATCAGGTGCTTGACTGTCAGGGTAACAGTCAACAAATGCTTCCAATACACAATGAACAAAACTGAGTTGCTCTGTGGACAATGGCTCTCCTTTGACATCTCCTTCTAAACGGCGAAGCACATTCAGATAATCCATTGCATCAAATGTCTGCCTCACACCCAACTCTGAGAGTAACTTTTTAAACTCTGACAGTTCGGATGGAACTGTGTAAAGATAGGGATGATATTTTACAGGCGAGTCAAAAGCAAGTGCCTGTGGTGCCACAAACCTATCCCCTATATAAACCCATTGAAATCCATCCAGATACCCTTTTAAAGCGTTGCCACTGGTAGTGCCAATAATATCTTGCAATTTTGAGTAGATTACTTGAACCTCCTTTTGCAGAATAGCATCAATGTCTGTGTCTGCAGAAAACATTTTGAGTTCATCATAAGACTTGGAGAGCTCGACTAACTGAGAACATAATGTGCTCACATTTGGTGGGTCACACCAGCCTAGTTTTCTTTGCAGATACATGGAACAGGAATCTGCACTAAGAATTCGCACTTTTGATGAAACAAGCCACATCTGTGATTTCGGCCTTGTGATGGCTGGAGGTGCTATGATATCTTCAGATATGAACCATGGAAGTCCTTTGAGCAATGGTGCAACATGGACTGGACACCAAGAAATATTTTTCAGCTCTGACCAAAATAAATCTTCTGGCATATCATAATCGAAATTCGAGAATAAAGATACACTAGTTTGATCACTTGGATCACACATATCCCCATGATTTTCAGGTTCCAAATTTTCGCTAATTTCACCTTCCAGATTCTCATCCCTAAGAAAAGTTTCTCTGCTCTCCACGTTTGAAGTTTTGGACTCAAGAATGTTTAGATAGGTAAGTAGCTTTTGCCCATAAACAAATGCATCGTCTTGTCCTGATTTGTGCACCAGTGAAACGGACCTTGCCATGTCAAGCAAAGTACTAAAACCAAAATTTCTTTTCAATCCAAAACTACCCAATAATTCAATTACTTCAGTCATCATGAACTTCTCTGAAGGAAAGAAGGTTTCTTGGTGCAGCAGCTTCAGTAACTCAGGCACACGAGGATCATAGAGCCTAATGACAAACCAAATATTAGAATTAAATACACATTGGCATGTATCAGAGTCGGAGGGGGGGAGAGAGAGAGAGAAGAGGAAGGTGTGGAATGAAAAAGGAAGACTGACCTGGAGGGCTGGACCCACGCTCCATTGGCTGCCAAGACAAAAGGGGTCTCACATAATGCAGCTCTTGCTGAATCATCATTATCTATCAACAGTTTCACATCACGAATAACTGCTGAAATAATAGCTGGCTGCAAAAGAAACTCTGACATTCGAGGAAGGACATGGTCCTTGTAAAATTCAACCTTTTGAGGCTCCTTGATATCAAAGAATGATACCAAAATTGACCTCTCCTTCACAGATTCAGTTCTTATAAAGCTTGCATTCAATAAATCCTCATGCACCCCTTCTGGTTTAAGCCATTTTTTAGGATTTGTCAAGTTAACAAGTTCCCTAGATTTATAAGATTCAAATATTGGGAGGTTCTTGATTGTATTCATATGGGAGGAGGTGATCTGATTTCCGGAAAACCACTTTGACTGGAAAATGAAACTTCGGAGTTCATGTGCTTCTGCCAATGAAGTGCTCACAAACAATTCCTTGATATCCTGGAGATTAGAAGCTACAGACTGCACAGCATTCAAAACACCAGCAGCAGTGGATTCCTGAACAAAATTCGCTAACTGGGGATGTTCTATCTGCAGATCAGACCGCAGAAATAAACATCCCAGTTTTTGAAGCAAGGAATGCATATTTTCGCTCCATCCATCATCTCTTATTACATTTGCAGCATTCCCAAGTTGCACGACCTTGCCATCTACAAGAGGCAGTATAGGCCACTTTGCAAAAACTGAAATATCGTCACAGGAATGCCTCAAAAAACTCCAGAGTGATACCATCCATTCCATACTTGGCTGACCTTGCTGCTCAGGAAACCAAGACAACTGCTTAGCATGTTGCCATTCAGGTGGCAAGATCCTAGGCAACAGCTCAATGAGAAGATTACTTGTGAATATATATATGTTCATGCATGCAGAATAAGCTATGTCATACAACTTCTTCGAAACACTATCTGGTAAAGAGTTGTCAATAACAAGATGTGGTATGGAATCCTTAAGAAGCTCAAATTCTATTTGTGAAGTAAAGAATACTCTCTCACCCTCCCCTCGCTTGTTGAATGTTGTGAATGATCCATTTGCCACAGGAAGAAGAGCCAAACCTTGCAATTTATCACAAAAGGAAGGATCTCCCATATCACTCAAGCAATACTCAAGAACAAGTATAGCCTCTTCTCTGCTTCTGAAGCCACGCTTCCGTCGGATCAATAAATTCCTCAGCAAATGAGGATTTAGTAGATGAACTGATGGATATGCATTAATGAAATTGTCAATTATCGGTTTGGTTACAGATACCACAGGCAAACCAGCTTGAGAGAGAAGTTCTGCCAGCTCCATTGCCTTTGAGAAACTGAAATCTGGAAAAATAGCCTGCCTTGTTGATAGCCAGTGACCACCTCGAGCTTTTGTATATAGAACGTGAATTCCAAGTTCTGCAATAGATATATAGAGTTTCCTCACCATGGAAGACCATGGTTCAACACCTGCAGCACTAGGCCAAAATGACAGAAACAAGTCAGAGGGACCAAGCTCTTCAGCAACAGCTGCAAGCAGGTGCCCATAAGCAGGAGCGACAACATCTTCAAGCAGCGCTAAATTCCATTCTGATCGAACTCTTCCTCCCCCAGCCATGTCATTTCCGATCCAGATATCCCTTCGATTTGAAGAGAGTTCAAAATAAGCATTTACATGCACTGGCATGCTAGTATTGATTGGTAGAGGAAGAAAGCAAAAGGCCCGACCCTCAAATTTCTTCCTGACCTTAGAAGATCCCAGATCTGGGTTTGGTGAAACTGAGTTGTCATGGTTGACTTCAGCTTCAGCAGATAGTTCTTTTGTATCATCTACACTCACTGAATGCAGATATGCAGCAACAGATGCCCATGGAACAAAGAAGTGAGATTTACTACCAGAGGCAGTTGACAACTTTCTAGCATGACCACCACCTATACATTCAGCTAAAATCCATGAGTGCAACAAGTGTGAAGAAGGGTTTTGCTCGAGAATAGAAACCTTCTGACAACTCCAGGGCAAGTCGCTCTCCTTAGTCTTATTCAACTTACTGAAAAACTGATTTCTATCCATTCCTGACTGTTGGTTTCCATGTATAAATGCAAGCATTGTGTCAAGTGCATGAGGTTCTTTACCCATCTGAGAGCTATTATTCCTTGAGACACAATGAACAAGTCGCATCTCCCGACTGTTGTTCTCCTTGACATATAGAGCCACCTTTTTAACATTGCGGAGAAAAAGAAGAGCCTCAGATACAACTTCGGAGAATGAAGAGAAAAGCATTTCCACATCTTGTGGTGCATACTGTTCTCGTTTTATTTTACTTCTCGAAGCAGCTGCCGCATTCCTAAGGGGGAACCGGAACAGTGTACCTGGAAATGGCTGTTGCAAATTGCAACCAAAATGTAAGAATGGGGTGAACTGATCAGGAAACTGGTCTAAGATCCTTCTTCCTACAAACTGTATCCTTAAACCTGGATGAGACGGAGATATTCCTGGCAAATAACAGGCATGTGGATCAAACATGACAATATTCTCACCGGAGACAAATCCAGGAATATCTGTAAAGTGATACACACAATTGAAGCCAAGACCAAACCTTCCAATTGCAAAAGGTTTCTCAAGTTTGCTGTCTTGACCTATTCGTGAGATGGCATAAAGGTCCTGTGGACTAAAAACTGAATCATTAAAGCAGTAGAGGGCAGGTCCTTGCCATTCAGCCATTTCAGGTGAAAGAATGGATGAAGTTCCATACTGAGTCTTATCCAGCAAAAACACAACCTCAGAAGCCTTAGCATCTTCTGCGTTCTGTACCAACTCAAAGAGAATTCCAGGGCCATCTGCATACATCTCAACAATATGCTTGAGTCGTGTAGTCAAGTCTTCATGCTGTCCAAACGCTTCAGCAACTCCTGACAAACTCAAATTCATCGAATCAGAACTCTCAGCAAGCAAGAGGCGACGAAGAGAGCGAACACCAAGCCTTTCAGCCACATCATTAGAAATGTTACCATGAACAAAATTGTGAACATACTTTTTCGAGCTTAAAGCAATGTTTGATGCACTCTCACTGATGTCATGACCAAAATCAAGTAGCCAAGGAGCGTCATTGAATACAAGTTCAGAAGATAGACACAGCCTAGACGAAGAATCGGGTAAATATATTTGTGTTTGCTGATCCTGAAACCGGAACTCAGATAAATGTTGCACAACCAAGATAGCTGTTCTTAATTCTTCGGCTTCAAGTGAAGCTGAAGCTTTCCTTATGGCCATTCTGCTGAGAATACTAGCATAATCAACAGGGTACAGGTGCTCCTTTATGCCGAGCTCCAAGAACAAGTCTTTAAACACTGCTAAATCAATTGGAACAACACGAATGTATGGTGCCAGATGAAGGTGGCCACTTAAAACAACTTCATCTGTTTTCGCAAATCCATCACCCACCCAAATCCATCTGGATCCTTCTAGAACCACTTTCACAATATCCATTTCATCAGAACCAATCAAGTTTGTCAGCAAAGAATAAATCTTAGGCATCACCAAAGCTAATTCTTGCCGAAGGATTTGATCAGTCACAATTTCATTGTTCTTGCCCAATTCAAGCAATTGAGCTGCAATCACGCTCCCTGACGGAGGTGACAACCAACCTAAGCTGTACGACAAGGCTGAGGAAGTGCATTCACCATCGAGAATACGTGAGCTAGCAGAAACAATCCACATATCTTCCTGCATCCTTACTTGCTTAGGTGGAGCTATCATCGATGATACTGAAGGCCATGGCAAAGCTGGACTTGGTGCAGTAGCCAACACAGGACACCAGCAAATCAGTCTCAGATCACTCCAGAACTTTTCAAGATCAAATTCCCAAGATTTGTCACGAGGTCTGAGTGCAATGGTAACTTTAGCTAGCATGTTCACCTTCTTCCGACCATCAGATAGCTTATTCACATACCATTTGTGAGCATGAACTTCAAGATATGAAAGAAGGACCTTACCCCTTGAATGAGCCTTCTGTTGATCTATGTTCACAAGTGAATCAATCTGCCGAGCACTTTGTAATATGGTATCAGTAGAAACTGAAGTTCTAAGCCCCAAACAAAGCAGCATATCAAGAACATCTGGATTTTGAAATAAACCATGGGGAAAGCAATCTGATTCCTGAAGAAGAACATAGAGTTCTTCCACCCGGGGATCATAAAGAGATTGTGGGCTTTTCAAAGTTCCATTGATAGTGGGAACAAATCTAAGGATTTTCAAGTTTTCCTTGAACACTGGATCCTCCAAGGACAGCTGAGGTAGATCTTGTAAGATTGTTAATACAACTGTATCGCGGAACTCCGTTTGCAGCTTGTCTAATCTATTCAGAACATACCTCTGGTAGAAGTTTGATTTTGGCATGCGTTCAACACCATAATATCTCATTATGATATCTTCATCACTTGGGCAAATAGAGAAAATAAAGTCGGCATTGAGTAAGTGGTCAGGAACACCAAGAGGTGGCAGATATTTTCTTGAACTGGACAAATCCGAGAAACCATATGTACTGGGAGAACCTCCATCAAATACTCTGAAGATCGGAAGCTTTTTGCATTGGTTTATACTTATGTCAGAAAGGCGGGCTCCTAAATACCATTTTGGATCCAGAAGAAACTGGTACAGTTCATTTTTTTCACCGGGGGTAATGCGTTCAAACAGAGATTGCAAGTCAACACCTTCCAATGAGACAACCCCAAAGATTGACTGAAGAACTCCAGTTGCATCACCATCATACACATAAAATGACAATTGCTTGTGGTCACTCAAATATTCAGCATCCAGTATCTTGCAACCAAACTTTGTCAGGAGTTCATTCATCAAACTAGACAGTGATTCTGTTTTGATTAATTTTGAGCTTGTACGTGCCCTGTGAAGGTGGCCAGAAGTAGATGGCAGTATAGGCCAATCACTAAACAAATGAAGGTCATACGAGCGTCCCCCTATATACTGCCAAAAAAGTTTAAACCAGGCTGCTGTAGGAGATGTCCCACCCAAGTCTGGATTCCAGGGAACTTGATCTTTAAGCTTCCATCCAGGAGGAAATAGCCTGTGTAAGAGCTGACAGAAGATCGGTCCATCAATGAGCCTAATGTTGGCCTGGGAATCACTGGCTATCTGATACAGCTTGTCTAGTAGTACAGGAGGGATACTTCTGTCAACTATTCTATCACCAACTTCAGCTAGAAGCTCATATTCGATGTTATCACAGACATAATAATAGCCGTCTTGCGAACTAGCAGAAAAAGTCCCATACTGCATATTTGCTAGTGGAATCAGTGGAAGGCCATTCATGCATTTACCGACATCGGTACTGTCAACACCAGTAAGACAATATTCCAATAATATCAACTTATGAGACTTTCCTAGTGTAGAAAGTTTAGCATAATCCTTGAGGAAATGCCTCACTATAGCAGGACTTACTATTTTGAGCATAGACTGCATATAAAATTTTGAAAACATATCACCTATTGCACTAGGTACGCGAACAATTGGCATGCCTACCAACACGAGGGCTTCATTAAGATTATTGCTTCCTGAGAATCCCTCATCATGAAGCAAAGCATCAGCTGGTGATATCCAGGTCCCGCCTTTAATCTCTGAATGCAAGACTGGAGAGGTGTAAATAACCTTGTAAATTTGCTCCACAAGGATACTCCAGGGCTCCTCATATAAACCAGTTGGCCACAGCGAATAATATGATATTGTGGACTCAGAAAGCATCCGCAATTTCATCAGCAGTTCTCTGAACAACGGAGCGACAACATCTTCCAACAGTAGCCTGTTCCAATCAGAGCGAAGCTTACCACCCCTGTCCATGTCAGCACCATACCAAATGTCACGTCGGTTGGATGAAACTTCAAAATAACCATTGACATGCACAGATAGTCCTGTCCTTACTGGCAAAGGAAGAAAACAGAAAGCATGACCCTGTCTGAGAACAGTATCCTGTAAAATTCAGCAATTACCATGAAGTGTCCAAGATACTACAAAACGATGATGCATCATAGAAATTTTGCTATATCATGAAGTTCATTCTAACACCCAAAACAAGATCAAGTCATCAAGCATACATTTTGCAGTACAAGACACACAAACCACAATTGAAGTTTTTGATACTCCAGACTCCAGAGACTTTGTTCAACAACAAAAACAAGAAATAGAATGATAATGGAACCCCTCTTTTCGGATAAGGATGACATTGTTGTTGCGATATTTTTTTACTAAACAACAGAAGACAGCAACAGGAAGGACCCAGCTGTTGCCACAAATCACATATTGCAAAACCACAAAGACAATCGTTCACTGACAGATATCACATTAATCTTGCACCCTAACCAAAAGAATACCTATGAACTCTGTAACTTGGGCCTATCACATGCCTCTTGGCAATTTCATGAGAAGCTAGACAAAAGTAAACAAAGGTGACATTTCACAACAACATATTTAATACTAAAAATCGCAAAGACAGCTGCATGACAACATGCATGAATAATTAGTCTATATACTCTACAGCCATGGTCTGATAGTATGAAACACACTGAAAGAAAGTGAACAATTAAGCGATTGAGAAACTCCCTAAATAGTTTAGCTGACATTCTAGAGAAAATTCAAGCACTTAGTGCAATTTGCATTAGGAGGAAAAAAATATCCAGGATCCAAATTACAGGACAGAAGAGATACCCCTGGCAACCTAAGTCAGTACTGGAGATGCAAATTGAAAATGAATCTGGGATTACCTCAAGCCCTGTGTTGGAGATGCAAGCAGCAACAGAAGCCCAAGGCAGTAAGTGAAGATCATATTCCTTGGCAGCTGCAGTTGCGAAAATACCAATTTTACTTGATGCAGATGCCATTCCCTGAATGATAAAATAGGTAGAGCTCTTTTTCTCAATCTTGTTGCCCAAGAATGCTTCTGATATGAAATCCATCGAGAAAGAGTCCAACTTCTGCTTAGAAGATTCAACAGGAGTGCCAGAGAACCTGATAAGGGCTTGGCGATGCCAGGACAGCCTTTCACTCTGTGGCCCTAAGTAGCAAGAGTATATTATTTTTGGCTCGGTCATTCCAGATTCCCACACATACATCTCAAGTGATAGAACATTTTTAAGGAACAGCAAGTTATATACAGCTTCTTGGTACAGTTGGGCAAAAAGAGATAAAATATCATCTTCTGTGTATGACTGTCTTGATAACCGACTTGAAGATGCTTGCTCAGAACTCCTCAAAGGAAAACGAAACAGAGTTCCCTGAAATGATGCTTTCATGTCACAGCCAAACGCACAGTAGGGTGAAAGCTGATCATGGCACCTTGTAATTGCTGACGAACTGACATAGTCGATGCGCTTTCCAGGATTTGCTGCTGACACATTTGGAAGATAAGCACCCTGGGGGTCGAATAGGACAACATACTTGCCACTTACGAACGACGGCAAGTCAGTCAAGTGGTAAACTGAGTTAAAACCAACCCTGCAGAAACATAATTGTGCTGTGTGCTTCAGAAGACTTGCAAATAATAAATTAACTATTGATCTAACCAAACAATGGACAGCTGATCAGCCTTGAATAAAGCATTATAAGCTGTAATGCTTAAGAGAGAAAGCCAGCTACATTGCAACACAAATGGAAGTGACAGAAATATAAATGGGTCATAGAGCAAGGCAGTAGATAAAACATAACATATATATCCTACTCTCTCCTTACACTACACAGCATGTATTGATACATTCCCTAATCAATTGGGAACAATCACACCCTCAAAATAGAATTGTAGTGGTTACGACGCCATAACACAAAAGCAGCAGCATCATAACTAGTCTGGAAGCTCGGCATTGCAAGTGATCACTCCAGGCAAGCTCCGCAAGTCCGCATTGAGAATGAGGCAGTAGAGGCGTACCCGAAGCGGCCAGTCTTCCACGTCTGGGCGACCTTCCTGCTGTCCCCAATGCGGGAGATGCTGGCGAAGTCCTCGTCCGTGAACACCGCGTCGTTGTAAGCAAGCAGCGCGGGGCCCTGCCACTGCGCGAGCGCGGGGGCGAGCAGCGAGGCCCTCCCGTGCGATCGGCGGTCGAGGCAGAGGCGGACGCGCCCGGCGCCGGCGTCGTCGGCGTTCTGGATGAGCTCCCGCAGCGCGGTGGTGCCCTCCGGGTAGTTGGCGAGCACCTCGCGGATGCGGCGCGTGAGGTCCACGCGCTGCCCGAAGTCCTCCAGGAGCATCCCGCCCCCGCCGCCCGGATCCATGGCGGTGAGGCGCCGATCGGAGCTACTGGGGCATCCCGGGAGCGAGGAGGGAGGATGCTAGGGTTCCCGGAGGGATGCGGAGGGGTTTGGTCTTGTTGGGTGTGGCTCTCCGATTTGGGCGTGTTCGTGGCGGTGCGAGGACGGGGTGGGGTGGTTTGGTCTCCCTCTCCCGGGGATTTGACTCTGCCTAGCCTTTTCGTCGCCGTGTTTCTTGTTCTTGGAGGGGAAGGGAAGCCGACAAATGGGGGTCCCGCCGTCCTCCCGGCAGCTGCTCACCTCATGGGTGACGGATGAATGGACTTGGGCCGTGTAGTGGCCTCTGCACGCAAATTGGTCTGGCTCTGCGCGTGAATTGGTCTGGATCTAGCCCACGGACATTCATCGTCGTCTGCGATGGCCCGGCTTTGAGATTGCAGCGATTCAAATCCATTTTTTAGACGTCTTTATTTTTGAGCATTTTCAAAAGATTAGTCAAATTGTTTTCTAAAGGTAATTTAGCTATTATTATCAAGGAAAGGCGCCTCTAACAGGCTCTATAGAGGGCTCTCTAAAATTTAGTAACTTTCTATCCCACCTCTTTTGCTCTCTAATTTTGTATAGGCAATCTCCATTGGCCATCCAACAGATGTTGGAGTACTCAAGCATTTTCTTGTCAGATGTATTTTTAAGAGTGGCTATCATTTTAACTAATCTCTTAGATATGCTCTTAACTCCTGTAAACATGTATATCCATCTCAACTTTTTGTGTGTTGAAGTGGTTTGATGTAAAAAATAAACTAAATTCCACATTAAACCACTCCAATACATTATAAAAACAGCCAAAATCAGTTGGCTTATAGAGCAAAACAACCCCCATGGCCAAAGAGGTCAACCAACTATTATCTTCATGGGAGAATTAGGTGGAAGGCCTCGAAAAAAATTTTCTTTAGGTATTGAGGCTCTTTTTGTCTGAATTTAGGTAGAAGGCCTCCAAACAAAATTTTCTTAGCTCGTAAGCCTTCCGTCTGTTTTTAGCACTCGACAGTGTTAAGTAGAGGGTAAAATAACGGTTTTGCCCCTGAGCCAAAAAATAAAAAAAACAAAGTTATGTTTGTTTATAATATTTTGAGTATATGTAAAAATTTATATTATTCAATATATAATCATATATATATTCAGCACATCCGTACATATATATATCTCACATTACACACATCCATGCATACAATTAATACACGCAAATTGATTTCTTTTTTTAGACTCACGCATGCATGGACTTCAATTCCCCATATTTTTCTCTTTCCTTTTTTTAGAAACCAACAATTCGTGTCCGCTCGTGGACCGGAGCTCACAAAGCCAGCGATCTCTCCTCGTCGCAGCGGCGGCTCCCTGTGAGATGGCGGCACCGTTACCTTCTTTCTTCTGTGCGGTACAGTAGGGGGTCGGGTGCGCTGGGCGCTACCTTCTGTTCAGTAGGGAGGGAGGGAGGGGTATAATGGTCTATTCGCAAGGACTACAGTAGCAAAACTAACAGACTTGTCTAACACACTGAACGGAAGGCCTAATAACTAAGAAAATTTTGCTTGGAGGTCTTCCACCCAAATTCAGAAGAAAAAAAAAGGACCCAATACCTAAAGCAAGTTTTTTCCAAGACCTTCTACCTAATTCTCCCTATCTTCATCCATAACATTTCGTAGCATGGTGACCGTGGCAACATTGATGGTGTGGGGCATGGCGCCCCCAACATACTAAGGGTGTCTCCAACTGTCCAACAACCAGCCATGCCTCAGATTAACTTCGATCTTGTCTGAATGTGTGTTCTAGTGACAAACAAATCAACAGATGATTTCACTTGAGCCAAGAGAAAGGGACAAAAGCATTTCAGTGGGAGAGAGAGTATGAATTTAGTAGCATTAATGGTTTGTTTGCATGTCCATATATCGACCTCAATTCATGTGTGTGTTGAAGTGATTTGATGTGAAATTTAGTTTACGGAGATTTGTCCTCTACCTACGACACCATAGTAATTAATCCTAATATATGGCAAGCGGCTTGACAACCTGAAACAACAAATCAAGTTCATGTCTTGTAAGCACAAAACAAAATTGCAGGAAAAAAACATCCAAGACATCCATATCTAAGTGGAAAACAAAGCAACCATTTAAAGCTACTCACGTCAGTTCGTACAAGCTCCGTCCTAAATTAAACTTCTCGACTTTGATCAAGTTTTTTTTAATAAAAGAACGCATCAATCACAACACTAAATTAATTTTATTTAATTTATCCATGAATACATTTGATATTGATTTTTATAGGGTACATATAGGAACAAAATTTACGTTGTGGGTTGTAGGCCCATAGCCTGATGAGTCACGGCCCAGTGAAGCACTACCGCGCTACTAGTCAATCCCACTCGCTCCTCATTCAGTCGTTCTCGTGGTTCCAGACTCCGCAGTCCCGCG
>DXKC01001816.1:0-13421 GCA_031170775.1 Cymbopogon citratus
CCAAATGGGCAGGTGATTGCAGTGAAGAGACTCTCCAGAACCTCGCAACAAGGGCATGTGGAGATGAAGAATGAGGTTGTCCTAGTTGCAAAGCTCCAGCACAAGAACTTGGTGCGGCTGCTCGGCTGCTGCATTGAGGAAGACGAGAAGCTCCTTATCTACGAGTTCCTCGTCAACAAGAGCCTCGACAAGATCCTTTTCGGTACTTGCTTTACCATGATATCCTTTCATGTCAAGCCACTCGATCTTGGTCCTTTTTGTTTACTGACTGATGAGTGACTCAACTTTCAGATCCTATAGGCCAGCAGGAGCTAAGCTGGGGGCAGAGGTACAAGATCATCGAGGGACGAGGACTCGAGGCTGACGATCATCCACCGTGATCTCAAGCCAGGTAACATCTTGCTTGACGCGGACATGAATCCTAAGATCTCAGACTTCGGCTTGGCGAAGCTGTATGACATCGCCTTGAGCGTGGCAAACACAAGCCGGATAGCTGGTACATAGTAAGTTACTGGGTCTCCAAATTCTTCTATATCCGTGCCACACGTGTAATTATTACCAATAGCAAGTATATATGTGTCGATTTGTGCCTTCTAACTTACCATGTCTTTGAGATGCAGTGGATACATGGCGCCGGAGTACGCCGTGCGCGGCAGCTTCTCCACCAAGTCCGACGTTTATAGCTACGGCGTACTTGTCCTAGAGATCGTCACCGGCCGGCGACCAGCCGAAAATCTCATAAACTTTGTAAGTTGCAGCCTTTAAATTAGAACATGGATTGGAGAGTTTACTAGTAACCAACGGAGGATTCATCAATTCTGATCGCGTGTGGCACGCGCAGGTTTGGGGTCAATGGAGCCGTCAGAACGTGTCGCAGCTGCTCCAGGGCTGCCCAACCGATGGATCGGGCCCACAGGAGATGTTGAGGTGCATCCACGTCGGCTTACTCTGCGTGCAGGAGGACCCACGCCTCCGGCCAAGCATGGCGTCCGTCGTCATCATGCTCAACAGCCGCTCCATCACGATGCCCATCCCCATGGAGCCGGCCCTCGTGAGCCCTGGCGAGGCGCTAAGGGCGGCTGCTCCGGACCCGTCGATGAACGAAGAGTCTGTCTCTGACTTGGAACCTCGTTGATGATCCTGCTACATGGAGGACGTCAATGAATCATGGCTACTGTTCTTGTTGAAGTTGCGCGAGTAGCCTTCGTGTATCTTCTTATTAAATGTGTGAACGAACCTCTAGTCTAATGATTAGATCTTCTTAGGACAGCACCAAATACAAGATCGCCTCCTGATCGAATGGGTTAGCTCGAGAGTAATACTTGCCCAATGCAACACACACAGCATATATGCCTTCTTAGTCCCGCCACTCCCTGCTACTCCCTTCACTTTTCTTGCACCGCTCCTACGTGGCTTCACTAATTTGTCAAACAAGGGGTTGGTTGCTTCTATAGGCTGCTCTGACGCAGACTCCTCTGACAACATGGAAGCCCACCGTATTATTTTTGTTCTGTCCACATGGCGTGGCACGTGGTATGACGAGGCCATAACCATGGTGTGTTGTGCGTGCTCTCAGTAGTTAGTAGCATCCTAGTTGGCCAGGTCTGAATCCTTATAGGGACGAATTTCTAGGCTGGATTAAGTAAAAAATAATAAAAAATAGGTGATTTAAAAGAAAATGTTTATTAAATGATGTCTCATTTTTATGAGCCAAATCACCCATTTTGATGAGTATGCTGTATCGGCCGAACCTTGGAAATTTGTAGCGAGCTACTTTAGTGTCAAAAAAAAAAAAGTCCTACTGCTACTTAGGGCTTGTTTGGCATGTCCAGTCTGGACTGAAATCGGCTGAATCGGACAGCTACCAAGACCAGCCGGCTGTATGCAGACCCAGGCCTCGTTTTCTTTGCAAATTTTCCTACTCTCTCTCCATCACATCACCATCACATCAATCTTTGGCCGCATGCATGGAGCATTAAATGTAGATAAAAAAATAACTACTTACACAGTTTGTCTCTAATTTATGAGACGAATCTTTTAAGCCTAATTAGTTCGTAATTGGACAATAATTATCAAATACAAACGAAATGCTACCGTGTTTTAGAATTCTAACTTTCTAATTTACGAGGTCCAGCAGGATTCAGTCCAGTCTGGAACTCTGGATACGTTGTCGACTTGTCGTGGAAGGAGATATGCATCGGAAGTCTGTAAAATCGGCTACCCAGCACCAGATAAACATTTTGCTATCTAATGGCTATCGCGACACGCTTTTTTTCAATAATTTTTATTTACATCAACCTTGGCAGATACGCCATCGGCCTCGTGGTACAAATAGACAAGAGCGTCGTAGGCTCAGAAGCAGCATCCACAGTTGCATTCCACACCAAAAGCATGGCAGCCATGCAAAGACTTGTACCCATCCTCCTCCTCTGTTCGTCTCTCCTCGCAGCAGTAGCTAACGCCGACGACCCATTTTACACAGGCTGTCCGAACAACACGAACTACACGCGCGGCAGCGCGTTCCAGGCCAATCTCGACGCCCTCCTCGCTTCACTGCCCGCCGCCGCCGCGGCATCCACGGGGTTCGCCAAGAACACCACCGGCACCGCGCCCGAGCAGGCGTACGGCCTCGCGCAGTGCCGCGCCGACGTGAACGCGTCGGACTGCCGCGCGTGCCTCGACGGGTCGACGCAGGACATGGCCAGGGTGTGCCCCGGACAGAAGAGCGCCACGCTCATCTACGACGCGTGCCAGCTGCGGCACTCCAACGCGAGCTTCTTCGGCTCCGTCGACGCGTCGGTGGTGGTCTGGCAGGCCAACTCGCAGAACGCGACGCAGCGGGAGCAGTTCACGGCGCGGCTCGGCGCGCTCATGGGCAACGTCACGGAGAGGGCGTCGTACGCGTCCCCGCGGATGTTCGCGGTCGGCTCCGCCGAGGTGACGCCCTTCTCGAACGTCTACGGCATGGCGCAGTGCACGCGGGACCTCGCCGGCGACGACTGCTACCGCTGCCTCGTCGGCGCCGTCTCGTTCATCCCGACCTGCTGCGACGGCAGACAAGGCGCCCGCATCGTGTACCCGAGCTGCTCCATCCGGTTCGAGGTGTACCCGTTCTACAACGTCCAGGCCGCCCAGGAGGCCATGTCGCCGGCCGCCGCCCCGGTTCCTGGAGGCGGGCCGATCAACGGCAGCGACCATTCCGTGCCCGGAAACACCGGTGAGTCAACGGCCATGTCTTCGGTCTCTTCTCCTGTCCACATTATGCTACTATTGCCGCGTAAAGCTGTTAACGTGTCCACTGTCCGTAGCACACACTGACTCCACTAGCGTAGACGGACCACTTGCTAGTTTCTTATTTTTGGACATTTCGTTTCAATCTTTGCGTCTTGATGGACAGAAATGGCAGATATTTCAATTCAGGTCTTGTTTAGTTCAGAGAATTGGTGTTAGAATTTCTATAGCAGAATTACTGTATCATTTCGTTTGTATTTGGTAAAAATTGTCCAAACTTGGACTAACTAGGCTTAAAATATTCGTCTCGCAAAGTACAACAAAACTGTGCAATTAGTTTTTGATTTCATCTACATTTAGTACTCCATGCATTTGCTGGTATTTTGATGTGATGGGAATAGGAATTCTGCATAGTGAAATTTAGGAGTGAATTTGGGGAACTAAACATGGCCTCATAAGATCTAGGCCTTCTTTAGTTCTCAAAATTTTTTTCTAAATTCACTATGTAAAAAGAAGATTTTCCATCACATCAAAATGTCGGTACATGCATGGAGTACTAAATGTAGATAAAATCAAAAATTAATTGCACAGTTTGGTTGTACTTTGCGAGACGAACATTTTGAGCCTAATTTGTCAATGTTCGGACAATTTTTATCAAATACAAACAAAACGCTACAGTATGCTACAGTGCCGGTACAGTGATTTTGTCACTCCAAAATTTAGCATCTAAACCAGGCCCTAAACAGGAACACAAGGACAGCTCTCTGCTCTCGTAGAACTTTTCACGGGGACAAACATTTGAATGGTTCTATTATCTAGACCCTGCAGGAAGTAATCGCTGTGAGGACGTAATGCGTAGTCCTGTCACTTTCCTTTGGCCGGCTTCACGCGTTTGATGTTTGATAGTTGACGCTGTGGCTCTGAAGTCTGAATCTGAACTCTGAAGTCCACCCATGTCCCATGCCGATGCCGCGAGCCGGTGCTGTTGCTCTTTTGGACATGCTGGTGTATTGACTAGGCTAACACTATCCGCACTTATCGTCCTTTAAATCCATACTCTATCTGTTCTAGTCATCAAGATTCTTTATTCCATACACATTTCTTCCGCACCCATGCTCAACAGCCGCTCCATCACGATGCCCATCCCCATGGAGCCGGCCTTCGTGAGCCCTGGTGAGGCGCCGAGGGCGGCTGCTCCGGACCCGTCGATGAACGAAGAGTCTGTCTCTGACTTGGAACCTCGTTGATGATCCTGCTGCATGGAGGACTGTTCTTGTTGAAATTGCGCGAGTAGTCTTCATGTATCTTGTCGTGCAATGATGTGAACGTGCCTCCAGCATTGTGGTTAGAGAGTGGACAAATTTATGAACTACATGCGCACTGCGCAGCAGGGCGTTCCAGGCCAATCTCGACGCGTTCCTCGCATCCCTCCCCGCGCCGCGGCGGCGGCGTCCACGGGGCTCGCCACGAACACCACCGGCGCACCGCGCCCGACCAGGCGTACTCGGCCTCGCGCAGTGTGACAGGCCGACGTGAACGCGTCGGACTGTGCCGCGCGGCTCGGCGGCGCAGGACATGGCCAGCGTGTGCCCCCGCCCGAAGAGCGCCACGCTCATCTACGACGCGTGCCAGCTGCGGTACTCCAACACGAGATTTTTCGGCGCCGTCGACGCGTCGGTGGTGGTCTGGTTGGCGAACTCGTAGAACGCGACGCAGCACGGCAGCAGGAGCAGTTCAGGGCGCGGCTCGGCGCGCTCATGGCCTGCCCCTGAATTCGTCGCGGCTCAGGGGCGAATTCGTCAACGCCGGAAGTCCAAGGTCTCCAGTCCTGTCACTTTCCTTACGCTTTACGCGTTTGATAGTTGGAGCTGTGGCTCTGAACTCTGCTGCCGCGGCGGCGCAAACATCACCCTTCAGCGATATCTCGTGCAGCGGTTTCCGTTGGCGACGTTGCCGTCCGCCCGCACCCCTGAAGATCCTGGTGTTGCATTCTTTCCACAGGGTCCACATAGTAGTAGTTGCCCAGATACGACTACTATAGCCTACCGAAGCCTATCAGGTCCAACTTTGAAATGTACTGATCTGTTTTAAATTATAGTTCGTTTGACTTTTTCAACTATAAGTTTGACCACTCGTCTTATTCAAAAAATTGTGTAAAATATTATTTTTTTATGGTATGCTTTATTAATAAATGTTATATGAGAATGATTTAAATTTGGTTATGTATGCACAAATTTTTTTTAATAAGACGAGTAGCCAAATTTGTGGTTGAACAAACTACAATTTGAAACTGGGTGGGTATCACCTCAATTTTTTCTTGGGGTTTTTCCCGTTAAACTTGATATAAGAACTGGGCCAACTGGCAAACGGGCAACGAGAGACCGGCAGACCACGCTCCTCGTCGCCGAAGCGAGCCAGCAACCTGCAGCGTAGCATGCAGTCATCATCCTCGGGACCGGGAGCCATGTGGATGTGGAACCTGCTGCTCCCCATCCTCTTCCTCATCTCGTCCCTGCTCGTCGCAACCACCAACGCCGACGACCCATGGTACACCGACTGCCCGAGCAACACGAACTACACGCGCGGCAGCGCGTTCCAGGCCAACCTCGACGCGCTCCTCTCCTCCCTCCCCGCCGCCGCGGCCGCGTCCTCCGGGTTCGCGAAAAACGTCACCGGCGCGTCGCCCGACCAGCAGGCGTACGGCCTCGCGCAGTGCCGCGGCGACGTCAACGCGTCGGCGTGCCGCGCGTGCCTCGACGGCGCGGCGCGGCACATGGCCGATACCTGCCCCGGTCAGAAGCAAGCCATGCTCATCTACGACGAGTGCCTGCTGCGGCACTCCAACGAGAGCTTCTTCGGCGCGGCCGACACGTCGGTGAGGGTGTGGGCGTGGAACGCACAGAACGCGACGCAGCCGGAGGAGTTCAGGTCGCGGCTCGGCGCGCTGATGGGCAACCTCACGGCGACGGCGGCGTTCGCGTCCCCACGGATGTTCGCCGCCGGGCAGACCGCCGTCCCGCCCTTCGTGAACATCTTCGGCATGGCGCAGTGCACGCGGGACCTCGCCGCCGATGACTGCAACAGCTGCCTCGTCGGCGCCGTCGCGTTCATCCCCAACTGCTGCGACGGGAAGCAGGGCGGCCGGGTCATCGCCCGGAGCTGCTCCATCCGGTTCGAGGTGTACCCGTTCTACAACGTCCAGGCCGCCCAGGAGGCCATGTCGCCGGCAGCGGCGCCGGTTCCCGGAGGCGGGCCGATCAACGGCAGCGACCACTCCGTGCCCGGAAACACCGGTGAGTCAACGTCCACGTTATGCTACTATTGCCGCGTGAAGCTGTTAACGTACGTGTCCACTGTCCTTAGCACACACTGACTCCAGTAGTGTCAACGGACCACCTGCTACTTTCTTGTTTTTGGACATTTTCGTTTCAATCTTTGCGTCTTGACTGGACAGAAATGGCAACCTCCTCTCGTAGATATTTCAATCGACTGCTCTCATAGAATCTTCCACACAGACAAACGTTGAATGGTTCTAGACCAGCGAGGACGTAATCCGTAGTCCTATCACTTTCCTTAGGCTTACCGGCTTCACGCGCTTGATGTTTGATAGTTGAGGCTGTGGCTTTTGAAGTCTCAAGTCTGAACTCTGAAGTCCATCACCCATGTCCCATGCCGCGAGCCGGTGCTGTTGAATTATTTCCACCCATTCTTTTGAAAGGCTAGAAAGAAAAAACGTCCTCGGCTTTTTAGTACATGAAAAAAAAAACCTTTGAAATAGCTTCTGTGCTGAAATTTGGACGAACGGTCGCGGTCTGTGCAGGGAGCAATCACACGGTCCGGACAGCTCTTCTTGTGGCAATTCCTGTCGCAGTCGCAACGCTGCTGCTAGTTGCTGTATTCATCTTCCTCTGCAGGAGGAACAGAAAACCGCACAAGCATGTGCAGGTTGCAAGCACCGGTAAGTGCTGAAACGATGTCACTATTTACAGTCGAAGAAGAACAGCGGCGTGTAACATTCAGGCTTGAGGTTTTCGAATTCCCTGTGTCGTGAACAGGATATTATGAAGATGAAGACGACATGAGAAGCTCAGAGTCTCTCCTCTATGATTTGAGCACCCTGAGAGTTGCCACGGACAACTTTTCAGAAGAAAATAAGCTTGGCGAAGGCGGATTTGGACCAGTTTATAAAGTAATAACTCTAAACCTGCAGGATCGAACATCAAAATTGAACCGACTAAACAGTTCTTAAGCGCTTGATTTTGATCTGATTGCAATGCTCTACCTGTCCAGGGCACGCTGCAAGATGGACAGGAGATTGCAGTGAAGAGGCTGTCAGCAACCTCACAACAAGGACAGGTGGAGATGAAGAACGAGGTAGTCCTGTTGGCGAAGCTCCAGCACCGGAACTTGGTGCGCCTACTGGGCTGCTGCATCGAGGAACACGAGAGGCTCCTCGTCTACGAGTTCCTCAGCAACAACAGCCTTGATAAAATCCTCTTCGGTGATAGCTTCATTCAGAAAACCATAACAATCCTACTGTCATTACAATTCGGAAATTAACTGATAAACTCAACTCGCAGATCCTGCACGGCAGCAGGAGCTGGGCTGGGGACTGAGGCAGAGGATCATCGAGGGCATCGCCCGAGGGCTACTCTACCTCCACGAGGACTCGAGGCTGACCATCATCCACCGTGATCTCAAGGCCAGCAACATCCTTCTGGACACAAACATGAACCCCAAGATCTCCGACTTTGGCTTGGCCAAGCTCTTCAACATCGACTCCAGCGTTGGGAACACCAGCCGCATTGCCGGAACATAGTAAGAAAACAGTGTTTTAGAGCATCCAAATTCCAATCCAATCATCGAAATGCATGCCTTTAATCCATTCTGATCGCCGAACGCCTTCCTGATGCGCTGCGTGTTTCTGAAATGCAGCGGGTACATGTCGCCGGAGTACGCCCTGCACGGCATCTTCTCGGCCAAATCAGACGTCTTCAGCTACGGCGTCCTTGTCCTCGAGATAGTCACCGGCCGGCGCAACTCGTACACGCATGCTTTGGGACCTTCTGAAGATCTCCTCACCTATGTACTGTACTGAATCTCTCTTACTGTCATGACGCATCAACTAGAACACCATTTTTTCTTTTTTGGTGCCCTTATCGCTATGCATGGGCAGATTTGGAGGCACTGGAGCCGCGGGAGCGTGCAGCCACTGCTGGAGGGGTGCCCCGACGAGGGGCGCCGTGCGCAGGAGATGCTGAGGTGCATCCATGTCGGTTTGCTCTGCGTCCAGGAGGATCCCTACCTCCGCCCCACCATGGCGTCGGTCGTCGTCATGCTCAACAGCCGCTCCATCACGCTGCCGGCGCCGGCCGCGCCAGCGTACGCGCTGCCCGGCCGTGGCACAACGGTCAGGAGCGCGGCTCGGCAGGGCCTGATGGATGTGGATGTGGCGGCAGCATCTCGAGGCCACTCCGTTAACGACGCCTCCATTTCTGACTTGGAGCCGCGTTAATGAATCTGCAACATGGACGACGTGGATCAATTGACGTTTTAGGTTCCATTCTTTTGAAGTATGATTCTGAATTACTGGAGTTCTATTATGTTTAAAGTAGGTTTGTGTGGTTTTGTGTTACCACGATATAACGGCGAAGAAAATTGATCCAATAAGATTAACATGATGTTAACATATGGTAGTTTTGGACTACTAGACACACTACTATCTGCCTTGGAGTATATATCCTTTTTTTTATGCCAAACTCACACTAGACTACTGCAGTTTCAATCCACAATCTCATTCCAGCGACTTGCTCCCTTGCTAAACAAAACAAACTAAACACCAAAACATAATGTAGATACTCATAAACCACACACATGCTAGCTTATAGTACATCAATTATCTCCTCCGCCTCCTTTTTTCTGTAGAATTGCTTTCTTTACTTGTACACACAAAACCAGGATGAATGAGCATATTGGCGACAATACCAGAATTGACAACCTTATCCAAGAAAACATTGGAGAAATCACACTTTGACCCAAAGCTTTCACAAGGAGTCGTCAAGAAATCCTTTGTCTCTGAATCGAAGGTAGGGTTCTGAATGCGTGCATTAACGAAGAGCCACATATGCCTCTTCACATCATGCACATCTGCATGAATATTCTTCATTTTCTTATCATTCACAACACGCGCCACGTGGGTGGCAATCTTGTTTGCCACGTAATCAACATGAGATCCACCCATCGTGGTTGCAATTCCATTCACAAAGCTGACCTGTTCAAACTGGCCTTCACTTACACTCACACAGACCTCCCATTGATCATTCAGCTTCTCGCAGATCCTTGGGAGTTCCACAGGTCTATTCTTCGAAGCTGACATGATATGCCAATTGACATAATATGAGAAGTTCTTAGCAAACACCCTCTGGCCGTTAAACATAACATTCACGGATTCTCCAAGAATTGCAGCCACATCGACGACTCTCTTTTTCATGAGGGCTACAACATCTTCTGCAAGATGAGTTAGGTTGAACTTGGCAATATCAGGCATGAAGGTAATCCTGGTCCAGTTTTCTCCCTGCCCACAGACGGTGATCTCAGGCTCCAACTTACTCATCATGTTGTCAGAGAAAACCTGCCTGTACTTCTTTAAGCGGTGCCCATCGGCTGTCTCAACGATCAATTCCGTGGAGAAGACGTTGGTAAGCTTGACGCCGTAGTCCTCCCTCCTGCCTCCGGTCATCTCCTCGAAGTTGGTGCCGGTGAGGTGGCCAAACATCAACTCCGGAACGTAGACGCCCTTCTCCTCGTGGACTTGAACGGGGATGCCTTGGCCGTTGTTGTAGACGGAGATCTGGCACTTGGCGACGTCGATATCGACGCGAAGCACGTCCATCATGGGGTCCCGCTGCTTGTTTTCGGCGGCGTTGACGAGGATCTCGTCGAAGATCTTCTGGAGTCCAGGGACGTAGGTGACCGCGCGTCGCGTCATGGCGAAGCTCTCGTACACCCAGAGCGTCTCGGTGCGCTTCTCCGTCGAACCGATGTAGTCGTCCGGCTGCTGGAGGATGTGCTCTAGCAGTGGAGACTTCATGGTGGCGGCGGCCGTGGCTGCGCGGCAAGGCGGCATGGCAGAGGATCGGGCGCTAGGGTTTGGAGATGGTGTGGTAATGGGGGATTTTGGGGATCTACCGATCTCGTGGAGTATATCTTAGCTATTTGTACAACGGTTGTTTAAAATGGTGAACTGAACTAGTAATGATAGTAACATTATTTATTCTATCATTTTTATTCCACATTGTTCTCTGTTGTTTACCTGAAATTTCCCTCAATCTCTCTCCTGTTGTTATATTTCACATTTGTTTATATAAATTTACCCCCCAATTCTTCACAAATTTCTACGACATCACAAAGGGTATCATTAGTAAATGCAAAAAGACAAACCCAGTTTACAGAAACAAATGGCTGAACATATCTGGAGCAACTAAAACCATCTCATTGCAACCATTCTGCGTACAATATATATCAACCACATTGGCAAAGTAAATTTCTATTTGATTCCACATTTCAGGCCGGAGGATTATATGATATCAGATTAACGGTGCAGTGACCATACCAAGCTACATTTGATCGTCCTATCTGACGCAATCCAAGTCATAGTAAGCGATACCAACCCATGATCAGAACAGGGTGAATTCTGCAGAAGAAGATGGTTCAATCTGCCATCGTCAGAAGAGAGCTCACCTCACCAGGCATCGTCCGCAGCCGCTCTGGCGTTGGTGCGCACGCGCTCGAACGCCTCGACGGGGACCGTGAGCGTCCCGGCGCGCGCGTGCCACCGGGCGCCGTGCCGCGCCACCTTGCCGGACACGTCCTCGACGGCCTTGAGGAACTCCTTGGCCTGCGCCGGCGCGAGCACCTCCCTGGCGGCGGCCTCCACGGCGCGCCACCGAAGCTTGTCGGCCCTGCGCGCGGCACGCGCCATCTTGCACATCTCCTCGGCGGCGGTCTCGGCGACGCGGTCCTTGGTCTTCTCGCACGCCAGCTTCATGGCGTAGGTGGACTGGTACTCGGCCACCTCGCCGTACAGCGCGGCCTCTCGGGCGCTCAGGCGGCGGGCCGCGGCGGAGAGCGCGTGGCGGGCGTGCGCGGGGAGGGACGGGAACAGCGCCGGCAGCAGCGCCAGGAGCATGCACGACGGGCGGAGGTCCCCGCCGAGCCAGGAGAGCGCGGACACGGCGAGCGGCGGGTCGTCGGGGCGCGCCACCAGGCCGGGGACGTCGCGGGGGCGGACGGGCGGGCCGGCGGCCAGGCGGGAGTAGCGCACGCGGAGGCGGGCGAGGTCGGCGGTGATGTCCATGGCGGCCGCGTTGTCGCTGTCGCTCGAGTCCGACGACAGGAGGCGGCGGTGCGCCATGGGGTCGGAGGCGCCGGGGGCTGACAACCAAGATGGTAGGGAATCAAACAGCGAGACCACGGGGATTGGTGGTTTGAGGCCAAGAATCGGTGGAAAATTAAGAACATCAAGAACGGGGTAGCGATTGAAGCCAAGAAATAAGAATGATTACGTACAGCAGGGGATGAAGCAGGGGAGGCAGGAGAGGAAGCGCTTCTCCTTCTTGTCCTCCTTCTTGGCGCTCTTGCCCGCGCCGCCGCTGCTGCGGTGGTACCCGGCGTCGTAGCCGAAGTAGAAGTCGTCCGCGTCTTCGCCGGCCAGGGGGCTCAAGAACGGCATGGCGGCGGTCGATGCGCCCAGCGCTGCTCTTCACGCGCGCCGAGAGAGAGAGAGAGATGTGCTGGATTGGTGGCGGATGCAAGAATGCAAGATGTTTAACGGCGCCCAGCGGTGACGGGACGAGAGGAGGTGCGGTGGCGCATAGAAGAGGGTCTCACCGCATCGTCTGTTCCTTGAACTTTAGCCCTGTTCAGATTAGTTCTCCGTAATCTTTAACTTATTAAATATGAGGGTTAAAAGAGAAACTATTATTTCATAGTCTACTAATCTCTCTTGAGGTGTTAATTAGGATTAATAGACTAGCTTTACAAACCCATACCCTTTAATTTTGCTGGTCCCCACTTCTTTACCTCATGTTAGGAGTGTTTTGGTCTTTGCTATTTCTTTTAGTCTCTTTTAGTCCTATTAGCGTCAGGTCTCTAGTCCCTTTTAGCCTTTAGTCTTAGGCCCTATTTGGTTTATAGGACTAGGCCACTTGATAATAGGTACTATATATGGATCACTAGTCATAATTAACTTTTTAGAAAGACTAGTGGAGTAGGGATTAATAGTTTCTCTTTTAGTCCCTATATTTAGTAATTTGGGGGACTGCAAAGAACTAAAATTTAGTCCCTAGTTCATTGGAACCACACAGTCCCTCAGTTCTAAAACCAAACAGACCCTCATAGGCTATAGGAGATCTCTTAAACTAACCTTTGCTATCCATGATGAATTACACAAAATTTATACAACATTTTTATGTGAATAAAAAAAGAAAACAAAGAAGTCAGGAAAGTTTCATGTGTTCCAAAGAGGATCTCAATAACAATATCATCCCTTTTTTTTTAGTCGAAGAATATCATTCCCTTGTTCTACATCGTTAGCATAGTTATATTATATCCATGTACAATAAAACATTAGAGTGCGTCAAAGCGCTCATTCTTTACGTTCAATCCAAAACACACACCGACGAGGTGGGGGGCACACCATGCTAGTGAATTTGAGCACCTCGTAAGGTGACAAGGTGAGTTTAAATGCACGATTGTCACACCCTAGTGTTAAGCCATGCCTTATCATCATCATTTTATATCCTAATCATCATCTATGCATGAGCATTTATAAATCATCATTATCATCCCATATGATTGATTGATTTGATCCCAGTTTTGCTTGGATTGATTAGGTGTAGCATGAAATGATATTATTGTTTGATGTTTGATCACCGAACGTACTTAGATATGTTTAGAATGTAATTTGGAGCAATGTTCATGTTGATCAATTTTGCTAAAAATGCTTTGTTGAAAAATCCCTTTTTAGGGTTATTTTTGAATTAGGTTCAATTTGAACTGCAATTGCAAATTCTAAGCATAATTTGACTTTGGTCCTTTAAGATAAAATGTTCCTTTCAAAAAGTTATGAACTTTCATTTTTGGACCATTTCCAAATTCGGTTTAGTTTGGGAGATATGAATTTTCAAAGA
>DXKC01001817.1:0-13072 GCA_031170775.1 Cymbopogon citratus
CTTAGCTCCTGCCAAGCTCCAACAATGAGCCTCATCTCTTGCCAAAGCACAGTGTTAACATTTGGGGCTGCACCATTGAACACGCAATCATTTCTATGCCGCCAAATGCTCCAGGCTCCTAAGACGACCATAGAATTGAGCCCCTTAAATCTCCGCTTGCAGCCAAATCAACTTTTCTCCACCATTCAGCAAAGGATTGATCAGAAGGTTGCGGAGCAAAAGATGCAATTCCAAAATGAGACAGGAGGGAGAACGAGAAATCCTTTGTGAATACGCTGCCCACCAGAAGATGGTGAATGTTTTCTTATTGCTGGTCACAGAATGCACTGTTCGGGACGGGAGCCCCCGCTTTGCCAATCTGTCCGCTGTCCAACATCTGTTGTGGGCAACAAGCCACATGAAGAATCTGCATTTGGGGGATGCGGATTTCCAAATTCTCATAGGGTTCAAAGGAGATTGCTCCCTAAAATAGAGTATCATAAGCGCTCTTTGCCGTATAATGCCCTGAGGAAGAGAACCAAATATGCTTGTCAGGGGTATTCTCGTTCAACTCCACTGAACTCAATGCATCCCAAAGGTCTAGGTACTGTAACGTGGCTGTTGAATTAATTTCACCCTGTATGTCCTCTACCCATTTTTCCTCAGTAAGGGCCTCCAACACAGTACGTTTATTTAATATCCTTTTAGGGACCAATGCAACTACAAGGGGTGCTATGTCCTGAACTCCCATGCCAGCCAGCCACTTGTCCTTCCAAAAATATGTATTAGATCTGTTCCCAACCTCTGTTATCACTGCCACCGAGATGAGGCCAGCCACCTCTTTACTGACCTGGATAGGCAAATTTGCCCACGGCTTGCTGGGCACACTCCGCTTTAGCCACCGCCATCTTGCTTTTAAGGCAATACTCAAAGATTTTAGATCCGCAGTCCCGAGACCACCCAGTTCCCGAGAGCGGCACACCTTAGGCCAGGCAATGAGGCAGTGGCCCCTTTTGCCTCTTTTCGGCCCTTCCAAAGGAATGCCCTTCTGATCTTAGCTTTGAAGGCCCAGGGAGGAAGATCAGATGCCATGGCGACATAAATTAGGGTCCTGTGAGTACGAACTGCACTTGAACTAATCTGCCAGCACGTGTCATTAGATGAGCCTTCCACCCGGGGAGCTCGTCTGCAATTCTGTCAATGATGGCTGAACTGGCTCCTTGATTAGCTTTTTGATAGACAATGGAAGGCCCAAATAATAACAAGGAAAATCCAGCACTTCACAAGGCAATAAATTCTGGATGAGTGCCAGATCTTCCTCAGCACAGTGGATAGGCAACACATTACTTTTTTGGACGTTGTTTCTTAGGCTTGAAGCATCTCCAAATAATTGCAACAGCTGCAATGACAGATTAATATCAGCAGCAGTTGGGCGGAGGAAAAGGGCCACATCATCAGCATATAAAGAAATTCTGTGCTGGATTGGTCTCCTGGATAAGGGCTGTAGCAGCCCAGCTTCAGAAGCCCTTGTAAACAAACAATTTAAGACATCCATGACCAGGATGAAGAGCATAGGAGAAAGGGGATCCCCCTGTCTCAATCCCCTTCTATGCTTTATGCTTTCTCCTGGGATGCCGTTGAGGAGGATTTGAGTGGATGAGTTGATAGGAGACCGCAGATTAAATCACACCAGCGAGAACCAAATCCCAACTTTCTAAGAACTTCCAAAAGGAAAGCCCAAGAGACTGAATCAAAGGCCTTGGTGATGTCTAACTTCAGTCTGGGCTGTTTCTGAGAATGCAAGAATTTGACAGTCTGCTGGACCAACATGAAATTATCTTGAATGAATCTTTTTTGGATGAAAGCGCTCTGATTGGGGGACACCATCTCATCCAGTCGACCAGCAAGCCTATTAGCTAGGATTTTAGTCACTAGTTTAGCAAAGCTGTGCACCAAGCTGATGGGCCTAAAGTCCTTGACTTGAACTGCATTTGGCTTTTTTGGAATAAGAGTAATGTTGGCAGAATCCAGTTTCCACAGATTTCTGAAATTCCTACTCCAAATAGAGTGAACTGCTGCCATTACATCATTTTTGATAACTGCCCAACAACTTTTGTAGAATCTTCCAGTGAAGCCATCGGGGCCAGGAGCCTTATCACTTGGCATTTCCTTTATTGTATTCCAAACTTCTTCTGAGAAAGGCAAATCCAAATTTTCCAGGCTTGGGCAGCCCAAACTGTCCAGATTGATAGTTCTTTCTCTATCAAACTCACTCCCAATAAGGTTGTCATAGAAGTCCAGAACAGCAGCTGCCTTCTCTTCATGCTTTGTGATGACCTGATCCCCTTCCTGTAGTTTGGGAATAAAATTCTTCTTTTTCCTATATCTTGCATGCTGATGGAAAAACCTTGTATTGGCATCGCGTTCCTTAACCAACTAATCCTGGACCTTAGTCTAGCTATTGTTCTCAGCAAAGATGCTAAGGCCAGAGAGTGTTTCTTTAGATTGTTACGCAGCCACAATTCATTGGGTTCAGGAGGCCTGCTTTCTTGAGCAAGGATACTTCAATTATGCACTCCCACATGGTTTTGTTATTGCACACTTTATTTACCTGGCTGCACGTTTGAATAAAGAAACAAAGCTTTTGTGCATAAGGATGTCTTTTTTTTTTTGAAACAAAGGAGGTCCGTAATTTTGGTGTAGAAGATTGGCTGTTTGTCATTTCTGCTGAAGCTCGATTTGTGCCTCCTGGTCAGCCTAGTTAGGGTGGGCATCTTACCCCTCTCGCTCGAGTCGTGCCATGGTGGCAGTGACGGATGCCTGCAGTGACCTCAGCCAAGTTGTGCAGTGTGGCGGCCTCGAGCTGCATTAGCTCCAGTGTCTCGGCAAGAAATGTAGGTGCTGCCTAAACGGTGCCCATGTGGAATAATTTGCGCTTGCTGCACTAGCTGTCGAACTTGACACCCCTAGTAGTGACAATCGTGTTGCTGTTCAGAGTGGTGATAAGAGGCAACGGCGAGTGAAGGCGAGTTGAGTGAGGGGCGGGTGTCAATGACCTGCCGTGTGCCATTGTCGTAGCCTGCTGTGGCCATGCATGCGGGGGATGGCTGAGGACAGTAGGAGGATGGAGATACGCCGTTGAGGGAATGTGTTGTCCGGCGTGCAAGTTCGTGGCTTCACGGGTGAGAACTCATTACGGTCTGATTGAATGGTCCATATCACATTTTGGTAGATCTAATGGTTGGTGGGCTAACGGGCAACATGGCCCTAATCTAGTGGCCATGGTTTGGCTTAGGACTCATACAGTAGAGATTAGATGAGGGCTGAATTAATCAAGCAAAGAGTAAATTAACAAGTTTCTTGAGTAAATAGAATAAGGTATGATAGAAATATAAGGGGTTCATGGAAATATGAGTAATGACATATTATCCAATAATTTTGTTGATGAAACTTATATTTTTATTCCTATTTATCTTTGCTGTTGAAAGTTACATGGAGAATTTAGCATATATATATATATATATACACACACATATATAGTTTAATTCTATATTTGATGATTGGTTAAATGCGGCCTGCTTTAGGTGCATTGCTCGTCCAGTACATGATTTGTGTGTAAGAGCAGTGAAGTTTCTAGACATTCATAAGAGGGAAGAACTCTTATATGATCACAATATTGATACTGGTTACATTGTCGATGAGGTATGGATTTGTTCAACTTTATTTCATACCATGCAGATTGTCATTATTTATTTATCATATTGTTAGACTATATATATGCTGTTGGTTAATTCATTTTATATTTTTAGGTAAAAATCGAGTCTACTGCAGAAATAGTTGGGATTAGAGAAGGAGATGTGATTGTTTCATTCAACGGCATGCACTCTCAGACTATGCCAGAGGTGAAAAACTGAGAATATATCTAGTTTTATTAAATATGTGAAAATGCATACTTAAATTTGTTCCTAGTTGGATCTATTCTTATGTGTTCAAAATTTGTTTTCAGTTGGAGCATTATCTACTTTCTCTTGGCTTGAAATTTCTGGAGAGGAAAAGTGAATCATCTAAGGTTGTTCTAAAGGTATTTTTGTAGTTTTGTATAGTATTAATTAAAATGTAAACTTTTAAAGCTTATTTTTTAAACAACAGAAGGCTAACAATTGGATATGATGTTTCTTGTAGATGAAGGTTTATGATCCCATCAAAAGGCAGGAGCATACTCTGAACCTACCTGTAGGATTCTCATGTTTTCCTTCAGGTAAGGAAGTTGGGAGGTGAAAGCAATTTTGTTTTATTATAAAATCTTACATGATTCATATGGGAATAACTTTTACGAAAGATTAGTTCAGTAACTAGTTAAAAATCTGCTTGATCTAATCGAACTGCGAAATAATGTGACAGTGACAATTTGTGGGGTGTGGGGGTTGGGGTTGAGGTACTGAGTGAGAAAGAAAAAAAGGTTATTCTAGTTACACTTCCAGTAAATTTCTTTACTTTTTATGAAAAAAATGACAGACTTGTTGTATATTTGATTCAAGTTTAATTCTATGTTTGTATAAGAACAAATTATGTAGTAATAACAACAGTACATTGACTTGGCTACACTTTTGTTGTTTTCCATTTCTTATGGATGGTTTTGATTTCACCGCTGCAGTTAAGGAGAGGGTGAAGGTGCAGGTAACTGAGAAGACATCTGTAAGCACCAAACGCAGGAAAACTACTACTATGCCGCCATCTGGAAGGGTATTACGCCCGCGTAAGAGAAGTGAGAAAAAGTGAGTCCTATACAAGTTGGAAGCTTAGGTTGTGGTGCTGTGCATAGAGTGAAGGTGCTTAGGTTGTGGTGCTGGGCATAGAGTGAAGGAACTCTCCTGATTTGGTTGAGGGCCTATTTGGTTGAAGGTGTCCTCTGACAACTGATGTGATCCATCCATGGAGGATTCTGTTTTGGTTGAGGGCCTATTTGGCAGAGAGCTCTGGCGGCTTTGGTTCAGGTCCATCTGATGGAGCGGCTTCTCTAAAGGGAGTAAAGCCTTTTGAGAAAACGTTTGCCAAAAAACAATTTCTCCTGATTTTTTGAATGGATGAAGGATGTTGAATGTGTGAAGTGCCCCTGCTTACTTTGGCTCGGTTGTCTAATGCAGTTAATACTATGAGTTGATTAGATAGCCAACCATGGTTTTCATGCAGCTGGTAACATGAGTTGATTAGAGAGTAAACCATGGTTTCCAAAAACGGTTCCTACTCCAGCTTTAGCCTGGGTTCCTCGGTTTCTCTTATCTTTTGATTGCATGAAGGGTGAGTGGCCCTTCTTATTTGAGGAAAAGAGGATACTTTGATTATCTCTGTTAAAAAAAGGCGAAAAGATAACAAAACCTTATCCTTGCACGTCCCATCCGGCCAACCCGTGTCATGTCTATAATTTGCTATTCCCGTGTCCCGTAGTATGTCTCTGTTCCCTTCCCAGCAACACAGCGGTTGTTTGCAGCTCTGGCGACATGGCACATTCGAGGTAAGCAGAGCGTTGTCGGTTCGAAGGTTTCGAGCAGCTAAAAAATACCACATTACAATTCAAAAGTGCTGTATTCTACTTCCAATACCAAAATTATCTTATTTGAATAGAATTATTCAACAAGATAAAATGGACGTGAGCTTGTTGGGCCCGGCCCAGCAGGCACTCACAAGTCACAACCTCGCCTCAAGAGGCAGGCCAGGCCAAATTCGACCAACCAAATGGCGCATCAAGACCACTCATGAGCCAAAGTCATCTGGAAAGTGAGAAAAAAGTGAGTCCTTGGGAAGCTGGAAGCTTTGCAATTGCATGGAGTGAGCAAGACTACGAAAGTGATAAGTCGGTGATCTAACTTGCACCGAGTAAGACACGAAAGTGATAGCCATAGTAGATTCTTCCAAAAAAAAAAAAACAACTTTGACTCTGATCGCTGAAGAAGCAACTTCTTTAAAGGGAGAAGTCTTTTTGGCGAAACATTTGGTAAAACAGTTTCCCTCTTAATGAAAAACAGGTGAAGTTCCGGTCGTGAAAAAATTTGGTAAAACAGTTTCTCCAAAAAAAATTAAAAAGAATAGATGAAGGATGTTGAATGAAGTGTCCTTGCTTATTTGGGTTGTGGCTTTGATTCTTGAAGGAGCTGGCCACGGCGAGCGGCTCACGGCGCCCATGGCGGGCACTGCAGGGAAGACGCCGGCGCTGGGGACCAATCCGGCTACGGGAGGCACTGCAAGAAGGCTAGGGAGGAGTGCAAGGATGAGGTGGTCCTGGTGGTGAAAGGAATTGGGCTGGCCTGGCGTTCTGGTTCTGTTCGTGGTCGGGGCTGGGATTGTCGGCGCTGCCACCGTCGATCCCCTTGGATGATGAGCAGTATTGGGATTCGAGAGAGACGGTGGAGAGGGGAGGCGTTGTGCTGTTGTCATGCGCTTCGGTCTCTGTGTGGGGCTAAACGTTAGGAAAGCAGAGCAGCTAACAAGGCGTCGCGTTCCGATTTAAAATAGGAGATCTGATTGAGATTGCAAGACGAGAAATCTGCAAGGATGAATGTCTGAATAGTTGAACTCACAAATTCAAGCGTTCATTCATTCATCTAAAAGAAAATCACAATTAAGGAAGATATTTCCTCCATTCATGAACAAGAAGCTTTCACTCATGAGCAAGGACGAGGAGGTCCTGCACGAGCTCGCCACATAGCTAGGCAGCTGCCTGCCATCACGCGAGAAGGCGGTAAACGGCGGCGGCAAGCTGCCGCGTGGCAATTGCTTCACCGGCGCACTGTAGCAGACTGTGCATGGCGTGCTGGGCCGGGAACTTGTGCGTGCTGGCAACCTCATGAGCTGGCGATGCGGTACTCAGAGAATAGGCCATGGCGGAGCTCGTCACCCACCCGCACACCATTCGGAGCTCTTTCAGCTGCCACAGGTGGATGCATGTGTAGCGTGGGCTCGGGCTCCCCTCTGTATGACGTGTGGGCCTGAGAGCCAACGTGGGAATGGGAGCTAGCTTGAACTGCCACATCTGCAAAACCAGGAGGCAAAACCACTAATAAGGCCTTGTTCGGTTGTCGGGGGTATAATCCCAAGTTGATTTAATACCTGCCGGGATTGAGTGAAAGCCTGTGTTGTCACTTGATCCCTCTAGGGGTTTAATCTATGTGTGGGTTTAATCCCTTTCAAAAAAAGAATATGTTCGTTTCAACCCTGTGCTGAACTGTATATGTCAACTGAAATACACAAAAATACAAGATCATGCAGTTCAATATGAGCTAAAATAAATAATAACACAAAAGACAAACATCAGTGAACTTCAGAAAATACGATGCAATAAAATATGTGTTCCAATCAAAACGATTTAGCATCCATAGATATCCCTAACATCATCTGCCACCAATCTAGAAGACCACATACCAACGGTTTTCTATGATATCATTATGGACATTCATCATGCATCACAAAAGGCCTAGACTAGGTGCAATTGAGCTAGAGACGCTTCAGTGTTTGCCTAGGAACTGTTTGAGCCATAGAACCTTGTCTTCACCAGACTTCTGCACAAATTAAAGCTAGAGGAGGACCTTTGTTGTCTATGAAGTATGAGAGCCCAAACATCAATTGTTCCCTTGTAAATCCTGGAATGTTCATCAGATGCTCATAAATGCCTGGCCATGGCTCATCTTGTAACGTTGACTTCACAGCAGTAAACCTTTCTTCATTGTCCGCATATTGCCTTCTCTTCCTAGTAAGTGTTTGTCCCTTGCACTCTTCTTGTGTCAACTCAGTCTTCTCAGCATTAGGGGCTTTCGACGTTTGTCCTAGTGCTTCATTTGATTCCATGGAAAACTGCTCGATTGCGGCGCCATTACCAAAGATGGTTTGCATTGCCCTGTAATTGCTAATTGGCCTATTGAGGAACTTTGCATCCTTGCCTACAAGCAATTAGATGCATTACTCAATGAATATTGGGTACGAACGTTTGCTGAAACATGAACGGCAAGAAAATAATAAGTACATACTTGCACGTATTTTGCGAAGTAAGACTCCTCTAGCTTGATCATGTAGCATGTCTCATCCCAGTCAGCGCCGCTCAATTCCTTCAGCTTGCAGACCTTGATCCAGCGAGCGTGCCACATCCTTAGGTGCTCGTAGACCTGCTTGCTCGTGCAAAGTTGCCCACGGTACTCAGCCACATCCCTTGCCATAGGTGCACCTCCTTGAATCCTTTCTCGGTCTTGACGCCCTGTTGAACAAGCTGCATAAAATGGCGCAACATGAAATCTGAAATTGCATCAGTCCACTGGAACCTTGATGGTCCATGTGGGACCTGAACAAAATCAGGTTGGGCCTGTGCATTGACCACAGGCACCTCATGCCCACCCATCTCAGCCATCACAGCTGGTGAAAAGTTGCTAAAATAAATTTATGGAGTTGTAGCATAGAAACATTTCACCACATATCGGAAACCAATAACTGATAAAATTAAAGCATATAACTAATCTGTATCTCAATGAATAAAAAATGTTTTCATATTATTGTCTCAATGAGTGAATAAAAAATGGCATCACATATTGAAAAATCTACAACATTTAATCATTGTTTCAAGTCCTCATGAAATGCGTTTAAGCACCTATACTTGAATGAAATTGCATTTTACAACAAACAGAGTCATAACAGTAACAAGGCCAAGTTATGAATAATCGCGAGCTACCAAAGATCAAGATAACAGCACCCTGCAATATTAGCATACAGGACCAACACATCCTTTCACTATCATTCATATAATGTACCATAATGTGAAGCTAAAATTTAACAAACAAGGCCGAACTCCAGTTTGACCAGATAAGAGTATGTATATGACCTCTAAGCCATTTCATTCCTTAACCATATTAGGGCAGATTCTTGATCGTTATAGCATATGAATGATTTTGACAAAGCTACTCATATGAAATTACTTCTTTATCTGTTTGAAATGATTGCTGGTTTGAAGATTAACTTTGACAAAATTGAGATATTTATGATTAATGATAAAGATGATAGGGGCATTCTTTATGCAGACCTGTTTAATTGCCAATTAGGGTCTTTCCCCATAAAATATTTAGGGGTTCCTGTCAGTCCTAGCAGATTGAAAGTGAGAGACTGATCACCATTAGTGGAAAAAAGGGATGAAAAGACTGGATATTTGGAAAGGAGGAACTTTATCGATTGCTGGTAGATCCACACTAATCTCTGCAAGTTTGAATAATTCCCCAATTTATCACATGTCAGTTTATCTGTTGCCAAAAACTATGATTAATTTGTTGGATAAAACAAGGACTTTTTCTAGTAGGGAGGGGGACATAAGAAAAAATATCACCTTGTTAAGTGGGAAACCATTTACAAAAGTAAGAAGAAGGGGGGGATTGGGATAAAAGATATTAGGAAATTGAATATCAGTTTAGTTTGCAAGTGGTGGTGGAAACTAGAAACAGAAAAGGGTTTGTGGCAAGATATTGTGAGATACAAGTATCTCCAAAGGAAAAACATTCATGAAATGGGCATAGGCTGGATGACTCTCCTATGTGGGCTGATATGCTCAAAGTTAAAAATATTTACCTACAAGGTAGATCAGTGTCTATTGGCAAATGTAACCTGGTTAGATTTTGGCTTGATCCTTGGTTACATAATAAACCACTTGCTGAATTAGCACCTATCCTGTTTGCATTGTGTGAAATAAAAATATTTCTGTAGCCCAAGCTTTGGATGAGGGGTTACAAATTACTTTCAGAAGATAAGATGGTTGTTTGCTAGCTTGAGAATTGAGTGGGAACTGATTTGGAGGGAGGCTAATAATTTCTGTCTGAATGAATTTGATGATAGGATTATTTGGAGTCTTGGTAAAAAAGGAACTTTTACTGTAAAATCTTTATATGAGGCTTTGTGTTCTTCTGATAATGGGGTTTATCATAAATGGATTTGGAAGGGTAAGATTTCTGAAAAAATTAAAATTTTCATGTGGTTGTTAGTAAATGATGTTGTACTAACAAAAGTAAATTTAGTGAGAAGGAATTGGCAGGGTTGTCCTGAATGTGTGTTCTGTGATGAATTTGAAACCACTGATCATTTATTTTTTCAGTGTCCCATTGTTAAGATTATTTGGGCAGTATACCTACTAATATTGATCAATGCTGGCTTTGGTGTGAACAGTTGATGCCTTTTGATAAAAATGTACATGTTTGGGGTAGCAGGCTAGCAGCTGTGTGCTGGTCGATTTGGAAATGCAGAAATAAAGTAGTTTTTGAGGGCAAATTGATTAAAAATCCAATTGAAATAATTTGCCATGCTTGTGCATTGATGGCATACTGGACAAGTCTTTATGCTGAGGAGGCTAGAGATGAATTGGTGGAGGGAGTTAACACAATGCTGAAAGATCGCTAAGGAAGTTCTGTCTGCTCAAACAAGTCGCCAGGTGAATCAACTGCAGAAGCAGCACAAGAGGATGAAGAGTAAAAAATCCTTTGCTGGAAACTGAGGCGGTCTGAGATGATTGGTGGATGTTTTTCTGGTCGTGTTGTGGCGCCTGGCGTCAGAAGTCTTTTGTGTTAATTCTGGTTGGTTAGTTTCGTTGTAGTGCTGTGGCTTCTCTCGTGCTCATTCTGGAGCATTGAGTGTCTGTGTTAAAACTCTAGTTGCTACTTTCTGTCACGTCTGGTTTATGAACAAACTCTCTGTATTTCTATTATGAAAAGGTAATGGAAATGAGGTTCCCCGCGTGAAAAAAAAAAAAGATGGGAAAATTCAGCTATCGGCGAATCAGTACTTGAGGGAAAACTAGTGTGGCCTGGCCTGGCCTGGCCTGTGGCCTCGGCAAGCTGGCTCGTGGGCTTCTCTTCCTCCGCATCGACCCAACCGCCGCCGTTCCCGGTTCACTCGCTCCTGGAGTCATTGCAGCCCAACCGCTATCGTATCGTATATGATGATTGCTACCGTAGCAGCCACAGCAGCTTCCGTGCCATACGGGCTACTCACATGCATGCCGCTGTTGGCACCAGTACCCCCACGATAATCTACTCCTACTCCAATACTATTGTATATGACATGTGAGGACGTCGACCGGACATCTCAGCTGCGACGCCGCATGTGCGGTGCCTGCTGCCTCCCCTTCCGTTCCATTCCATGACGCATGGTGCTAGCCTCTTCATCCGCCGATGCCGCGGGCGATGTTCTGTCGCGTGTGGACTCGTCTCGGGTTACCCGGGGATTGGTCTGAATAATTCTGCTGAGACTGAACAGTGAACGCCAGGCCGGCAGCTACTACTGCTGTCAACGGATTCCATTCCATTCCCTTCAGAACTGAACAGTAGAGACACCCATGCAGTGGTCCACTGCAGTGGTGAATCGCGAGCAGAAAGAATGAAAGGCAGTAGCAGTAGATTTTTTATTCAGATGTCCTTTTCTCTGTCGTCGCGGTAATCGCACAAGAAAGTTCTCACCTGTCTGTCCATCTTGATCGCAGGCATCCTTATCTGGCCTCTGGTAGTACTAGTAGCCAAGAACACCGATCATGGCCTCATGGGTATGTGTATACCATACCAACGACAAAATATACAATGCACTTTTGTACGTACCAGGTACAATGTTAATTTCTAACCTGTATGTAATCATTCAATTGTATCTCTTCTGCTTAATGAAAAACGTGCTTTGCACGATCTCAAAAAAAAAATGTTAATTTCTAACCTGTAGAAGCAGCTTCTTCTGTCTGGGCTGGCCACCGGGGGTAGTTAATCTGTTGTGACGGGATTGTTCGTTGTCAAAGAAATTAGGTGGTACAGATGGGAAGCACTGAAAGATGGCGCTGATCTTTTAGCTAACCGCCCAGAAAAAAAAAACGATATATTTAAAAGGATTCATGAACACACACGGGAATGTCATCTAGACGTAGCATTAGGTGAACTCTCCTTGTCCTCGTGCTAGCGGCCAACCCAGTTATTCGAGCTAAAAGCTTGGATTAGAGCCACTCAGCTAACCCCGATCGCTGTCGGTTTTCCCCTCTCTTGAAGGTTTCGAGCTGCTAATGCGGTGCCCTGTCCTTGTTTTCTTCGCCTTACTCTCTCTCGAGTCCATGCATGATTCCCCTGACATATGATGGGGCAAGAAAAATCGGCGTTGGTTGAGGTAGATTTGCATGGGGTTGTCCCGTTCATATGCATGCATCACCTTGCCGTATGATCTCGTCCTTTTCTGGTCACTGAGATATGTACTGGCTGGTTTATTGCCATGGATTTTATTATATTTATTTAATGTAATTCAGGAAATATTTAAAAAGTTCTGCGTTTTCTCCATGAGAGTGAACTGATTCATGTAAAAATTATGCAGAATTCTTTTGAAATCCCTGTGTTTCAAATAGACCCTAAGCGGTTTGGTGACATGAACATCGATCGATAGAAATGTTGTTTGAAAAATTCAGAGAATATGGCCAGCGTATTTGAGATTTACGATTCTCTAGAAACCACCATAGAGAGAATCACTATTCGTTTTCCCATTCTCTCAGCTAGCAGATACAACATCCCACCTAAAGTTGTTCTAGTTGGTTTTGCTGTCAAACACGATATTCTGACCTGAAATTGAAGTGCTACCTCTACTGATTTTCTGATTTGAAAGTGAAGTCCTCCCTCTACTTACTATATAAGTCCTTAATTTCTGTTAGCATTTCATTTCACTTCAGGAAACACAAGTTTCTAGTTCTGATTCAGTTTTCTTTTTCTGTATAAAGTCTGTTAAATGATATAACAAGTTGACATGCTGCCCCAACGGCAGGAAAGGCTTGGTAGGTAGGTATTCTCCAGTATGCCTATCTAACAGATGACAAGGCATCAGCCCACATCTATCATTGCAGCTGCCTACGCATAGGATAACATAGCTACCCCGATGATTGCCAACGAGGATCCAGGTTAGTGCAAGGTACTAATTAAGTACAGGTCGACAGATTAGGACGGCGATTAGCTCCCAATAACGAATCAGAAAACCTTCCGGGCATGGGACATCATTCATCACAGTCGTAATCGCAATTATTACGGCATGTAAATGCAGTGTCTGTTCATGTCAATTCTGTCAT
>DXKC01001818.1:0-10525 GCA_031170775.1 Cymbopogon citratus
GTGGGGGTGGATATATCCTAGCTGCCCATTGACTCCGACAGAAATTCCTAGCTTCCACGTACTGGTAAAACATCCGCTTCAAGTTTGAAGGTGACCTTCCCTCACGCTCAAACGACTTGGTAATTATTAGTAACCATTCGAATCCTCTGAGAAAATTTGGAAGGGCTGCTTTCCCTTAATGGATGAATGGTGGTAACCTGAAACAATGATGTGCATAGCATCACAAAAACACAAACAAGGGGTAAGAAACATAAATTCAGGAAGTAGCGTACGTTTAGCTGACAAATGCAGCATAGTTTATCAAGCTGGCAGTTGGGGCAGTGGAAAATCAGTTTTACAACATGGCTCTAATGCACTTTATCCATATGCAAGTGTGTCTTTTCCTATATGCAATTGTGTCTTGTCCTATCTGCCTTCAATTGTAGTAAAAACCCAGCCTTATGTTTATGGACAAGAGTACAAAGCAGGTCTGGTTGAAAACGCTATTGCAAAGCGGTGGATATCATAATTATTTTTTTGAACAGCAGAACAGGTAAGTGGAGATATTTTGTTTGGGTTTTTAAATAAAAATCCAACCTTGAAAGCAAACTAGAAGCTAAGGATAAGCAAAGGATGGTTCATACATCGTACTACATAAAATAGGAACAATCTAAAAGGAGGGGAGGGAGGATAGAGTTTAAGGTATGGAAGTAGGAAGAGTCATATGGGTGGTGTTTTATGGCAAACTGAGTGGAGTGGCCAGTCCATAAACAATGTTAAACTCAGAGCCAATACAATTATGGGATGAAACATGTCAACCAAGTGAAATTCAACATTCCAAGGTGTGTATTCTAAAGTAACCAGTTGTCCCTCCAATTTTCTCATTATGCTCCTCATACTTCAGTATGCTCATAGTTCAGAAGATGGAGGATAATGGGTAAGGTCCTTTAGAAAAAAAAATAATAACCAACCTTCAAATCACTGAAGGTACTTGACGCAGAAAATCCAACGGAGATGGGAAAAAATGTTGATGGATCAGCTGCAGGAACAGCAAATTCCATAGAACCACTGGAAATGAAAGGAAGCAAGCATTAGCAACTATGTGTGTGCATGTGTTGAGGGGGCAGGGATCATGAGGTTATGTACCTGCGGTTCGACTGATCAATAAGAATAATTGACCATTCCAACACTGAGTTTCTTGAGTCATATCTGCATGCAAGAAAGTGAGAAAAGTTAATATATAAGGCTTGGCCAGCTGGAGGGGCTACTAGAGAGAGCATATAAATGCCAATATAAATTTAGATAAAGGAACAGATTTTCAAAAAAAAAAAAATCCTTGGATATACTTCTAACAGGAATTATTATTCAGTATCAAATATTAAGTTATGAAAACAGTCTATAGATAGTTTTGTGGACCCAGTATTCAATCAACAAAAAAAACTTCTATGCGAGATTAACAATAGGCCTAGACTTGCTTCCTGTATACATCCCAGCTTCCTGTAAAGTCAGGAAACACCAACCATCCCCTCACACCACCACCAAAAGAAATTAGGGTTGTAAAAAAAAGAATCATAAAAAGTAACACTCCCACTGTTTGTACCGAATGGTCAAGTGAACTCTTCCATGCTCTCCACAGCTTCACCTTTGTTATACAACATAAGCTTCCTATACGCACCCAAAGGCTTGTTGGATGTAATAAAGCTCTTAGCATATTTGGATTGAACAGATTTTTCTTGAGACGTAGACACCACTGAAGTATTTAAAGATAAGTAACACAAAGGTTTCGAAACATACTTCCATTCTCCATCTATCTGACTAACACTTGGAGCTTCCCTGAGTGCAGGCAAAGGTATAGAAATGACAATGTTGTGCAAATCAAACATCTCAGAAGCTTCATACTCGATGTTCACGTATGTTTCATTTCCAGAGACTGAAGGCCAGCAATTAACTGCAAGTGGCAAAAACAGGTTACAATTCTAAATTTGCAAGTACTTACAGAAGACAGTTGAAATATACCTGACAATGGCAGATATGACTCATCCAACTCCTCGATTCTCCATTTCACTAGAGGGGTTTCATTTTGACCACTGGGGAAAGGCCTGTTTGGATCTTTTGCAGCAACAATTTGCTGACTATTGAACAACTCTTTGTTAATATAAGGGTGTGTCTTGAAGCTAAGTCCAGGTAGATCTTGGTTTTCGATCTGTAAACCATACAAATATAGGATACTTATTATCCTCTAAGTAAAAACTACTTATTAGAAGCTCTAATATATGAAAAGTAGTGTAGCAGAGCAAACAAATCACAAGATACTGGTAGTAGGCCAAATTGCTATGACAAATCTTCCGGGAGCAAATTGAATGATAGATCGCACTATTGCAGTATGAAATGTAAAACGCCCTGAAAAATATAGAAAATACAAAAAAAAAAGGTAGGGGGCTCCCCTGCCGTTCTGGTAAAAAAAATATAGAAAATAACCTGCAACTGGATAAAACCGTTGGTGTCATTCAGAACTTGGAGAGCAAGGGTTCCTTGAATATCAAAATTATGAATTCCACCATCCCTTTTAACAGTGGCATTGATTTTTTCTTCAATTGCCACTGTGATAGGATCACTTGGTGTGGCAGATGGCAGCCTTGACTGAACCCCACTTTGTTCAGTGTCCTCAGAAATGAGTTCTCCTTCAGCTTCAAAGATTCAAGGAACTGATTTGTCTTCTGTGCCTTGCCCAATTTCATACCACCAGCCACTTTACTAGTAGCAGTAGGAGCAGAAGAATGACCTGTACAAGTCAACCAAAAATGACACAATTAATCAACATAATAATGGCCGTTCCAAATAGAGGCGCCCACTGATGAACTATAATAGTAAATGCAACATGTTGGTTCCTTTCGAAATTCACTTGAAAGCTGACCAAATCTAATTTTGAAGTTGTATGACCGATTTGAGATTTCAGACCAAAAGTTCCGAAATATAAAAAACTGGTCTCCACTATATTCAGCTCTTAACACAAAGCAGTACTATGTAACCATCAACATATAATAAATAATCAACGGCGTCAGAATCCACATATTCAGTAAGCATTAGTTTGTGTACCAACCTTTGGCCTTTTGACCAAACAACGGGCCAAATATAGGATCACCCTCTAGACCACTTCCTCTGGTGTTAATGTCATTAACAACGTTTGTAGTCCTCTGGAGGCCAAAAGCGCTTTCAGTCTTGCCTCTACCAATCTGCATAAATTGCAACAAGTTGCCAAATGTTGGTCATAATCTTGTGCAATACTAGTACAATTGCAAGTTAGCCAAAGAGCACTGTTAATCACAAAAATCTTTGCATGTTTACTCCTTTCAGAAGATATAAAATGACAGTACTGCATGCTGCAAACAAAACACCATGATCGAAATAGAAAAAAACATTGTCTAACCAGAATTTCATAGGCAATCAAAGACCCATGTGCCACAAAATATAAATGAAGAATTCAAAAGAAGAAAAATGCCCAATAGTTTGCCATTTTTTTTGTAATAAGAAAGTAACCCAGCTCTATCCAACATGGCACACCAAATTATAGCAAACATGCAAATAGAGACAAGGTGGCATGACTTTGAAATGGTGCCACATATAACACTCTACACCAAAATATAATTAAATCAAGATTCCAGGAATTTATGGGTGGGTTATATTTCCAATCTAGAACTTTCAAATATAATAAATTTGTTCTCTTTCATCAAGTTCACCATTTTTTATGTTTTTGCAATATAGTTTGTGAGACAAAATAATCACGCAATGACTATTTATCTCAAAATTTTATAAAAGATAAATAACGATGACCTGGAGAACCCGCATCACAAGCATGAGAGTGTTGAAAGAAATAATGACTATTGCCATGATTACAAGATTGTGAAGTTAGACCAACAGAAGAGGTAATATACTGATAAAAGAATGTGACAATGACGAGAAACACTCCTTGTCCTATCTTTCAGTAATCGGTATTAAAGTTCCCATGTCAGGAAATAAATGCAGTAGCAAACAAGGACGAACTCAAAACAGTGAATCTTTTTTCATGTTTTTAGAGTTGTCCTGGTTATTGGCTATGTTTACAAAATTTCAACTTTAATAGTATATAGGCAGGTAAAAAGAAAATCCCTTGATGTTGAATATTCAAGAGAAGTGTGTGTTCCAGGAAAAGAATAGGACAAACCTTGCTTTTCTCAATCTCAGTAACTCGTTGTCTCATGTGATCCCTAGTTTCATTTATTTTGCTTTGCATGACGAGTTTGTACAGCTTCTCTTCATGGCTATCCATCTCACAATACTGTTTAACTTGAGCAACAGTAACATTTTCTTTATTTCCAAGGGAAATGGCTTCATCAAAAGCTTGAGCGAGTTCAAGTGCTGCCCGACAGACACCTTCCTCATCCAAAGAGGGGGAGTATTCAAGTACCTTTGTACGTGTTCAAGGAATCACTGAATTGAAATAGCATTTTAAATATGGAAATGCTATAAGCTTATAATTAGGTCCTAAGCAAGGGCAAGTGTTACTAACATAGTGATTCATGTGTTAACCTTGTTTCCAAAAGCAAGAGCATAATTATGCTTGTGGCATAATGTTCTTTCTTTGATCTTATAAAAGGAAAACATGTATCCAATGCCAGTAACAAAAATTAATAATACAGAGATGGCAAAAATAAATCCATTTTGTGATGTTGACAACACGACTTTTGAGCAGTATAAACTAGCCTTTGATGGTAGAAATATAACATAAAAACTGGGAACAGGATACAAGTTTAGAAAGCAGCCTCAGTGTGTCCAGGTCTTCAATAATGTTACTCTGCTTATTTGTGATGACTAGCAGATATAAGACTTCAATAGCCTGATAAACATAGCGGACGTTTTCAGTCTCAACATAAGTGTGTTGCTTTCCAATTCCCACCAACTTGGGAAATGCTGCAAGTAGTCCCTCAATTCTGCTTCGAGACATATCAACATATTGTCTTGAAACAAGTGCTGCAGTTGAAGAAACACATAAACTACACATAAATTTCTATGAGAAAATCATCACACGAATACAGAGAACATGTTGGCCGTAGCTTGACAAAAATTAAATGCATCAAAGTAAACCTATAAATGTACATATAACAGAGCCTATTGCACAAAGTAGATTTAAGTGATGTTGTTTTGACACAATTGTAAACCCATGGCTCATATACAGCGACGAAGCCAGCGGGGGGGCAACCCGGGCTCCAGCCCCCCCTAAAGCTGATTAGTGTATGGAGCCCCTCCTAAGCCCTGGCTAAAAATAGTTACCTTGGTTGCCTTGAGAAAAATATGCTCTATATTTAGGATATGTTTAGCCCTTCCCAATATTTTTTCTAGCTTCGTCACTGCTCATATACATGCTAATATGGTATATTAACAAAAAATGCAAGTATTCAGGGCAGATTAAATATATACATACACCACAGCTAAGTGTTTCAGAAACAGATATCGTTAAAGAATCAACATAATATTCAGAATTAGTAAATGGGCAATAACCAGCTTACCTTTTCCAGACTTTGATACTACAGAGGCTGCAAGAACCACCTGTAATACATAAAAATGAAAAAGATTGAACTGTCAGATTCTTATGGATAATAAGACATGGGATGCAATCAAGATTGCAGGAATAACACATATCAATCACCATAATACCATCTCAAAATGTCTAGACTCCAGAACGGCAAGTGAATTAGTTTATAATAAAAAAGGGGAAACATGTTGAGTCCATTGATAATACCATTTTCAATAGTTCTGTCACCCAGGAATAGCCAAAGCTGAATCAGTGAGCTACTTGAACTGCAAAAGGAGAGGAATTAGGTCCACAAAAAAAAAGACAATGTATGATAAATATAACAAAGCAAATCGTAACTCGTAAGATGTGCATGAGCAACTCAGTATACGGAGAACCTAGTCACAACGAATCAATGGGATTTAGTGATTTACATGTAGCTTTTTTAAGTTGGTAAAATGCAATAAGATATGCCAAACACGCAAGGGGAACCATTTTATCACAAGTGAAGGCCAAAAAATATTCCATGGCCTCGGGGGAAGACAGGGCAGGGGCCTATAAAGTCAGAATGTCGACGACAACAGCACGAGAATTACTGATCAGCATATGCCTCAAAACAATGAGGACTTGTGAATTTTTGTTTTCATAAAAAAAATGTGATTCGAGCTTCTCGAATTAGTAGTAATTTGAGTTTTAGCACAACTGATCTTTCTCACACGGCCCAGGTTTTACCATACATTGACCAAATCAGGTTTCAACAAAATTGAATTTCATTATCATGTACTAAGCAGACAAGATTTTAGTTAGTTAGGCTCTAAATACAAATTGATTTGACATTAAAAAGGTGACATCTCAATATCCTAGGAAAAACCTCAATGTAATGCTCAGAAAACAAATGTATCCCGAATCGATGACACAGCAAAGACTGGTCACGCAGGCTGAAGGGATCAGCTGCGGACTAGGGGGCTGTGGTGCAGTTGAACCCCCCCAGAAATCACGGGGATCAGAAACAAGCAACACTGCAACAGGCAGGAAACGAATCCGCACAATCTGAACCGGCAGATTTTCATTAAAAAAAAACACGAGCGATTCTTCGGCAAAAATAGGGCCGATCTAACCAAGAGGAGAGGGACGAGCAGGATGAGGGGAACGAGTACGCACTGCACGAGGACGATCAACGATGAAGAGCTGGAGTCGAAGATAACCTGGATCTGGATGCGTTCGGCGCAGCGGAGGAGGAAGAGATTTCCCGCGAATGTGTCGGGTGGGGGGGCCAGAGGAGTTTATCGGCGGGCCGGCGGGCGGGCCGGCGGCTTGGTAGAGACGAGCGAGTCCGTCGGTTGGCGATTGGTGGAGGAGCCGACGAGCCGGAGCGCGGAGTGCGGTGTCTGCGACCGGGCCCCCCCGTAGGTGCGGCGGCGAATGGGAATAGGGCCACGGCCCACGGGGATGGTGTGGCTGGGCTTGGAGATACAGTAAGTAGGAGGGAGTGGGCTAGATGTGATGAGCTCTATGTATTTGTGGGCTGGACTCAATTATGTGGACCTCTATTTCGGGAACTGTGGGCACCCACACCCCTGCCCGGGTCTTCGAACCCGAGACCTGCGGGATAAGAAAAAACAGATCCGCCACCACCACCGTTGGGACCAAGAGTCTGTTCAGTAGCCGTGTGTTTGGTTGTGGGTGGTGGTCCAACTCATGTTTTGGGATGGCTCCAACACTTGATTTGTTTGGTTGTGGGTTTAGTAGGTTGGATCGGATCAATTCTATTTTCTGTTTGGTTGGAGAGACTGAACACAACCTGGATATGGTCACCTTTGCACTGAAATGGTGAGGTTACCCTCCTCAGTGCGTCCCACCTACCCTATCTTCAATCTTTTCTCCTTTCCCTTCTCTTCTTCCTTGCAGCTCCCGGCCATGGAGGCCGAGCAGGGCAGCTCCCGGCCATGGAGGCCGAGCAGGACAGAGGCAGCTCCCGGCCGCGTCCCCGCGCAGCTCCCGGCCATGGAGGCCGCACGGGCTGCTCCGCGTGAGTGTCGCGCGCCGCGGGCGGGCGGCTCCGCCACGAGCGCCGTGCGCCGTGGGCGAGGCCGCTCCGCTGCGCTCCGTCGTCGGCCATGGAGGCCGAGCAGGACAGAGGCAGCTCCCGGTCGCGTCATCGCGCAGCTCCCGGCCATGGAGGCCGCGCGGGCTGCTCCGCTGCGAGCGCCGCGCGACGCGGGCGAGGCCGCTCCGCTGCGCTCCGTCGCCGGCCATGGAGCACCGCGTCGTCCTTCCGCACAGCTACGGAGATGGTCGCGCTTCCTGCTTCCTGCGTGAGAGGGTGAGTGCACGTACGCGCGTCCCAACCTAAGCGGAGCGGCTCCGTCCGCAAGATTTCAGCGATCGGAACCAACCCGCATCTTAGATGAATATTCCTCTGGGGTCCAACCCAACCCACCTCGAACCCCCACCCAAACAACAAAAAAGTGGGTTGAACCCACGTGGGTTGGCTCCACTCCTCCAACCAAACACACAGTAGTAGGTTGAAAAGCCGACACATTCAATACTAATGCCAGGTATATTGATGTTGTCTTATAACTTGTCTTTTATAGTGCCACGTAATATAAGATGACTTAATAGACTATATATACAATGGTTAATTTTCTAAGTTGTCTCATAGCAACTTACAATTTTTTAATTTAAGGAGAGAGTAAAAAATAAAATTGTGAGGTGCATGACAACAACAACTCGTACAATGGTAAAATAGTTGTCTCATAGTCTTAGATTTTAGCTCATGAGATGGTTGTTTCGCGAAACAGCTATCTCGTTCTCTCTCTCATTTCTCTTTCCTCCATATCATCAAAAATCCTATGTGGCAATGCATGAGACTGCTTATATGTAGCAATGTACCTGCTCTAATTTATGAGAGGAAATAAGTTGAAATCTGCCAAAATTTGTTGGCTTCCCACCAGCTGAAGAGGGCCTAAAACCTATGAGTTTTGGGCCTAGACCTGCCCAATTACCATCTTAGAGTCTTGTTTAGATGAAAAGTGTATTCACCTCAGTCCATGTGAGTAGAGTGGATTGAAGTGTAACTTAGTTTAATTACTCTTCGGTCTACTCCAACACATGTGGATTGAGATAAATACACTTGCATCCAAATAAAATCTTGGAGCAACTCCAACGGTTTTGCATTTATTGTTTGGCAAAACATAGAGTTTGCCAACTCTCAAATCAATATGGGGAGGAGAAAAAAGGTTGTCTCTAACAGTTTGGCAAAATTGACTTGCCAAAATCCAAAAAAAAAGGAAACCCAGCGGCGCGGGAGGGAAGAGCGCGCGTGGAAGTAGCACGCGAGACGGAAATGCCAAGCCGATCGCGAGCTTGCATATATGCCAATCCATCTTAGGATTTTTCCAAGTTAACAAAAATGCAAAGCTCGTTTGCCAAACCGTTGGATAGAAGTTTTGTAGACCTTTTTGCAAAAACAATAATGCAAAGCACAATTACAAAACCGTTGGAGTTGGGAGGTGTGACCGGATATGATATCTCTTCATGGATTCTGGGTTCATGGCCCACGACTTATCAGGTTTAGGTTTGGATTCGACGATGGTTTCACTCATAGATACCCAATAGACACTTCAAATATAGTGTTTTATTTCATATGAAATCTTAAAAATACGAGCATTCGTGTCGAGGAGTTAAACCATGTGGGGGCATATTCCACCATGAGAAATCCTTTCAATCTAATTGAAGAGCACAGGAGAGATAAGAAAAATAATGACAGCAGCGAAGGAGAGCTCCTCGACCTTCACACATAGTGCTCATCTCGGGCTGCCCCAAGAGCCAAGACGGCCGTGAGTTCGGGCATTGTGGCATGGATCTCTGGTAGTCTCTGGTTTGCTTTGCAACCAGTGGCCAGCCGGACCAAGAACAAGAAGTGCAGCATCTCAAATCTCAACCAGTGGCTGGTAGTGGTACCACGGTGTGGAGGTCACGCCCTCAGCCTCAAGTCATTGACTCGTTGCTCTTGCCGGGAGATCCGAAACCACCGATCCGACTGGCCAGGCAACACATGCATGCATGACCCCCACCACACCTGGCTGTTCCTTCCGTGTTCCGCCGCAGTCACCACTAGACGGTCACGCGCGCGCCCCACAAACCCTCGCACGACGGCTCGCGGGGAGGTGACCGCACGGCACGTCCAAAAGCCAGCACATCTAACCGCACCAAGCAACCCTACCGGGCCTACCCTAGCCTTGGCGGCTTCACCGAGCGCCGGCCACCTCGTCCGGCAGCCCACGCCGCCGATTCCTCATCCATCACCATCAGTGTTCGCCAACTTTCGAAGTGGAACTTCTGGCCAGACCGACTGCATACTGAGTAGGAGTACGCACTTTCTTTCACCGGCGGCAGCTGCAGCGGCAGACCGTCTCATCTCAACGCGCTCGCGACGCAATCATAGACGAGGTGGGGAGCCACGGTAACATGCGGCGGGGGCGACGAAAGGTGGCTGTCTGTTGGGTTGGGTGGATCGGATGGCGTGGGCCAACTCGAGAGTCTGGGGTAACGAACGACCCTTGCTTGTTGTCACGGGCTCCAGCCGGTGACAAAGCTACGGATCCTGCTGCTCGATCATGTCCCGGAAAAGGGAGCCACGGGTTGCCGCCGCCGTTGTGCGCTGCTAGCTGGCCGATTCTGGCTCCGTCCTGGCTCACAAGTCACAACGAACTATCCTACCTGCAACTGCAAGCAAAGCCCTCCCCATGATAACAAGAACAACAGCAGCAAAAGCTCTCATAGTCTCATCTATGCAGATCGAGGAACAGGTAGGACAAGAGGAGCGTGGACGCGTCCGTCACTGCCTTGCTTGCTTCAGTTGATGGTTTACAGTAATGCTAAAAAAGCAGGCTTTCAGGTACAGAAGAGGGGAATCCATCGATCAGTGGGGCACACACAAAGCTTTGAGCCTAAGCAAAACGGTCTCATGTTCACCCTCACCCACATGAGGCAACG
>DXKC01001820.1:0-12405 GCA_031170775.1 Cymbopogon citratus
GTACCCCACGGCGCCCTCCGGCGGCATGGCGTGCCTGCGCGCGTACGTACGTGAGCTCTGGTTCGAGGCCCAGTGAGTGGAGCGTGCAGTGCAGTGAAGTGTGGTGCGGTTGCACGGGTCGGAGGACCACGCGGTGGATGCGGCTATATGCTGGTCGGGGTCGGGGGGTGGTGTGATAGCCTAGGATAGGACTAGTGGTTGAACCAGAAACTGTTTGTTTGGTGCCGATGGGTGCACCAGGCGCACACCAACCCGACCCAGGATATTAGTCGCGTCCTTTTTTTGGTTGCGTTTGGTCAGCTCCGGTAGGGACGCTTCCTTCTCCAGGCTCGGCAACCTGCGAACCCTTGCTGCGTAGACACGTGGCAGTGTATAGGATAGTAACCCCAGAGCAGGGTGTGTCCCAATGACCAAATGAACTGCCAATTGAAAAGGATGCCACCGAATTCCATCCAGGACCATCTGAACTGAACTCGCAGCAGCACTGTCGATAGCTTTGCACTGCCGTTCTTTGGGTTTGGTTAATAATGCAGCCTCACCACGAACCCTGACTTGTTCTGCTAATGCAGGCATGATCGTTCTCGCTACTGCCGTTCTTTGGTGACGTGAACTCTACGGTTATACATTCGCATGACTGGCCTTATACCTTTTGCCAGGCCTGATGAGGCAAACGTGTGCCAGTATGCACTTGGATCCCATCTTGGTACGCCTGCTGTTCTTGACATGCCTGCTACACGATATGCATGCTTGCTATTCAGAATGAATGTTGACATTGACAATGAAATATGCACTGAAACCCTTAGAATCCAACCATTTTACCCTTAAACTAACAAAGAGATACAAAACAAATTCCAGCAGATAAACATCTGTTACCATCGGAGTTTCTGAACTGAAGTTGCAGGTGAGCTGAGCCTATAGATCACCGAGTTAACGATAAACTGAAGCTGAACTGAGCCTATAGATAGATAACTGAGTTAACGATAACTACACTTGCATGACAACGCCTCCCAAAACAAGGGATGATCTTCACCCACCACGTACACCAAAATCCCAGTGCCAGTAAAGCTTAGCTTCCGCTGTTCCCAGACTTCCCATCGCCCCACTGGCCTTGGCCGCCCAGATGCCCTTTCATCTTGAGGTCTCTCGCCACCTGCTGGAGCTGCTGCGCCTGCAGCGAGTGCAGTTGTTGCTGCTGCTGCTGTGCCTGCAGCGAGAGCAGTTGCTGCTGCTGGTGCTGAGAATGTTGTGACTGCTGCTTTGGCTGGGAGTGGAGCTGCAGCTGCTGCAGCTGGTGCGTCGCCAGCATGGATTGCATCGCTTGGTTGTTGTGGAACATCTGCTGGTTGCCTCCAAACGGGCGTGGCATGGCGCCAAAGTTCATCATCATCCCGCCACCATTGCCCACCTGTCCTGTTGCCACCTTCAGCCGCTGGACCTCTGCTTTCAGTGTGTCATTCAAAGCTGCACCAAGAACAGCAAACACTAGTGAACTACGCTCACATATTTCGCATGCACACAGGCTCTGGCATCATGCATAGGAAAAGTAGGAAAAAGTTGGACAGGGTAAAATCCATCAATCATAAGGGTCGATAAAAATTACCATCTTGTAAGTGGACTTGCTGTTCCATGGTCTGCAGGCGAATCTTCAGCTCACTATTCTCGGTGGTTAGTCCAGTGGTGTCTCTCTGAGATGTAGACACAAGTAGAATAACAGTTAGTAGCAAAAAAGCAATGTAAATGAGCAGAATAGCTGTTATTAACAGCATGAGCATAGTGAAGCATCTAGGTGTGATCCACAAGTATTTTGTATATTTATTGGTAGCTCTAGAAAGGAATGATGCCCCATACAAAATGAGACATTGCTAAAGTTGGGACCTCATTTCACTAAGCTTTAAGATGTCAAAACCTTTGTAATACGACATAATTTTCTGTACATAGCATAGTTCTGGCCAATCATTAAGATAATATGACAACAAATAAAAAGGTCACTTGTGTGACATAAGAAACTAGAATAAAGTATAGCCTCTCCTATCAATGTTTTTTTCTGAACATTATATCCATCTACCCAACACCAAACACCTCCTATTACTTGGGTAACTATGTGAATGGTATAAAGACCTAACAAGGGCAACTGAGCAAGAGATAAAGGCTATGTCACACTCATAACAAGGAGGAAAGTAATGCCCACAAAACCATCAAGTGGCTCTACTGTAGTAAACCACATGAATGTGGTGTTCTGTGCAAAGCAAGGACATGTCTCCATGCCACTTGTGTTTCTACAATTGTACAGATATTACATATTTCATTGATGAACATCACTCGGTTCCATAAAGAAAGCAACTTTACTCAATACTATTTTGTATTAAAAAAATGGCAACATCTGAGAACAACCATGATACAATATGGACAGATAAAATGGTTCTTAACAGATAGTTCTAATTTAGCACAGCCTTTTAAGACAGAACAGAGAGCTGGTTGACACCCAAACATAAACTGGCAGCTGGTATGACATAAATATGGAAGGATTCAAGGATCAACCCCCTGATCTCTCCAAGTCCCAAATTACCACCCAAAAAACACTAGCTATGGTTATGAGTTATGACAATGAAAATGCTATAACTTAACCTTGGACTAAAATTAATTAGCGTTTTGCAATCAAATGACTATGACTAACACCCAAACTATGCTTATCATGCATATGGCAAGGCAATAAATAGTATGGAGTAAAAGTCATCAATGTGGACTGCAGTAAGGTCCCTAAAAACACATGTAGATCCCTAGAAACGCATATTGATGAGAGCAAGTGCAGAACACAAGTCCTGGGTTCCCGTGCAATCAGCAGCAGGGAGCCAGGAGCTGGGCTGTGTTGTGTGGAATTATATTAAGCCATCGAACATAATTTGAACCGCACATCAACTACTCAACTGCAGGCCTGAGCACAGACAGTGAGTTCCAGCGACTAGGTGGCCAGTTTTGTTTCTGAAATCATGCTTCTTCGGTATACATTAATTGTCTATCAGTTCCTAAACTTTGATGGTCTCAGGAAGAACCCCAGCAGCCAGCTCAAGACTAACTTCAAAACCAGAAAGATCCATAAGGGAGCTCCAGAGAAACAGTGCCAACCTGCAGCAATGCTAACTGAGCCGACAATGTTGTGGCTTCTGTTTGCAGGGTTTGCACCTTGCGCTCGAGTTCAGCAATATATCGCATCTTCCTTTCCTTCGATCTTGCAGCAGATTGTCTATTAGCCCAAATCCTGTCAAATGATACCGATAATAAATCAGTATAAGCATGCTTATTCACAGCATAAAATTCAATTCATCTCGAAAAATGATCATTCTGAAAGGAGGCAATGGAAGGACTCTAAAACTGAGAGAACAAACCGCACTTGCACTCTTTGATTCTTTAGCTGTATGAATGCGATATTTCTTATTCCTCCCACCTTCCCATGACCTATCTTTCTTGTAATATGACCAATATTTCTTATAAACTAACCCACTTTATGAAGCAAACCATGATTACTTATACCATTTCCATTCATTCAAAGTTTCAAATTACATAGCATGATAAATTTTCCCTTAGCTAAAGATCTCAGAGAAAGATTTCCAGATACAATTGTCTGATGTGAAATGACCAACAGATAATGTAGTCATTCAAGTAAGACTAGCAACTAAACTAATTTGTATGTAAAAGGACTATATGTAAGAAATTTCACAAGAACAAACATGAAGCTCTGCGAATCAGACATTTTCACCCTCAATACTACTAGTGCAAAGCAACCCTTGATACAGTGTTTGGCTCTTTGAACCTAAGAATTAGATTCTTAGTTGAAGTTCACTTTGTAATTCGCCCTCAGTCTCACCTAGCATCTACTGATCCACCTTGCCTCTCACACAACCTGTTCTGTGAAAATGTTCAACAAATAATGCACTAACTTACCTTTACTAAGAATATGCAAAGGCAGATTTACTGATGAAATCATTCGATATGAAAATGGTCAACAAATAATGCAGCAATCCAAATCACTGTAGCCAAATCTGTTTTAAATATAAACCTGGCCAACTGAACCAAGCTACTACTAGGAACCAAGTACCCAAAACAAATTTGCATAATCGATGAAATTTCACAAGAACAAACATATAATTCTGTGAGAAAACAGACCTTTTAGCCCTCTTTGGGTCAACAAGAGCAAGTTCAGCCAGTTTCGCCGCAGACACTGCTTTCTTGGCCTCTGCAGACGACATCCCCTCCATCCCCGGCGCACCCACCAGCTGTTCCGCCTTGATCGACATGGACTCGTCCATGGACTGGCTGTGCTGATGCCTTGGCCTGGGCGCGTGGCCCATCTCAGCCCCCTCGCCGCCGCCGTCCGCGGCGGACGAGGACTCAGCCTCGGCCTCCGACGACGCCCCGCACGATGAGTTGAGCTTGTCCACATCAAGGAACATGGAGAAGAGCTCCTCGTCGTTCTCGTCCGACAGCGACGGTCCGTCGCCGCCTCCGGGAGCGCTAAGGTCGAGGTCGTCGGGGAGGCCCAGGATCTCGGAGTGCGCACGCCGGTGGCCGGTGCCCCGGGTAGGGAAGTCCGGCATGCGGCTGATGTCGTACTCCGGCGGCGGGGTCGACGACGAGGGCGGCGCCCCGGCACGGTGCGTGGACTGCGGCGGCAAGCCGTCGCCGAGGCCGCCATCTCCCGGCATCGGAGCCTTGTCCTTGTTCATCTTCTTGGCTACGACCCAAGATTCGGGTGAAGACTGCGCCGCAAAAGAATTTCGGGGTTGAATTGCTAAGCGGCGCAAGAACAGAAATCGGAGAGCTTGAGAATTCTCGTCCAAGAATAAGATCTACGCGCTGGGTTGAAGCCGAACAGAAGCGAGAGGAAATGACGAGAGGATTGGAGTGGGAAGGGCTGTCTCTGTCGTCTGTCTGTCACTTTATCCCTCGGGCATTTTTCTCATGAAATAGATATACAAAGAAAGAACGCTCGAATGCAACATGCAACCAGAAAAAAAACAACTACACTACGTTCCATCACCTTATGATTAGGGACTAAAAATAAAGTTTCACTAGTTCATCAAGAGCTATTTAAAAAAATAACTAAAACTTTTAGTCCACTTTAGTTTTAGTCATGGAAACTATACAGACTCTTATATGGTGTGTGCAGTTTTTGCTCGTGTTTAGTTGTCGGTGTACTCCCTTCGTCCCAATCAATATACAATGATGAAACGTGTTAACCAAACTGTTTTAACTTTGAACAAATTTATAGCAAAAAGTATTTGCATTTATGTACTAAAATATTTTTTATAAAAATATATTTCATAACCAATCTAACGGTACTTATTTTTGCCTCATAAGAGTTAATATTTTTTTATATAATTTTAGTTAAATTTTGCGATGGTGGACTCTTCTGGACGTGAGAATTGCAGGGAGGGGGTATACTTAGACTCTTATGCAGGTTTGGATGGTATTTCAAGCATGTTCAATGTTCTTTTAGCTAGCACGGTGTACACGGGATTCTGGTTAATTCTGTAAGAGAAAAACACTGTTCCACAAATGCCTTGTAAGATAATGAAAGAAAGAAAAGAAAAAGCTTCCTAAAATTGTAACAAACAAAGGTCCTCCTAGTTGAGTTTACGGGGTGAAAGTTCGTTGTTGTTGCCATTTCTGGTGTCCCTTACGACTCGACCATATCCATGCAGTTTTGCTAAGGTACTCGACCATTCTATCCATGCAGTGTTGCTGAGATTTTTAGTTTTAAAGTTATGGCTTGTTTAGATTGCAGATTTTTAGAATTCTAACAGTGTAACACTTTTGTTTGTATTTGATAATTAGAGACTATACAGACTTAAAAATTCTCATAATTTATAACTAAACTGTATAATTAATTATTTTATATCTATATTTACTATTTAATATATATAACTAAAGATTGATGTGATGGAGGGAGAGTGTAAAGAGAATTTAAAGAGGGCCTTAGATTGCGAGGCATCGAGGGAACCAAAGTCACTATGACTATAGAGCGATGCGCAAGCGCCCCAGGCCCCGCTTACGCGAGTCATGACTCCACTCGATTCTCCGAACTAGCTTGGGAAATGGGAATCAGCAACCAGCAAAATAAACAGCACAGTACACACTACACAGTAGCATATGGTTTCAAGGAGTAAATTATAATATAACGAGGCCATGCCTTACATATACGAGTACAAAATCCAGGCCGGAATATCTATTATCAAATAGATGGAAGAAAAAAGGAGAAAAAGAAATTGTTTCCTGGTAATGTCTGTCTTTTAAAAAAAAGGAAGAAAACGAAATTGTTTTCTGCAAATGTCTGTCATTAAAGTCGGTAGAGGTAGGTGTAGGCTGACGGACTGACACCGTGGGCCGCTTCCGCTGTGCGCTGCAGACTTGTTTGAGACCAGCTGAGATGAGACTTGAGAGTGCCTATACACAAACGTTTTTTGTCAGGAATATGACGTTAAAGAATCTGACTTGCAGATGGATAATAAACAACGAAACGAGTATTCAACGCATATTGTATATTATTTACAATAATCGAATCTATCGCAGTAATAATCAAGTCTAGTGCAGGAAACGCATCACAAAAGTTCCACTACTTACTGTCAGACTGAAGCAATTTGTGTTTGCCTGACAGAAAACGTTTGAAATTGTAACAAAATCCTAACCGTATGCTTCAAGCGCCCCATGGTTCAGCCCAGCTTAACTTTGGAACGCCAGGCCACTAGTAGAATACTTTCAGCGATAAGCAGAACGATAGCGATTTACAGAGAAACGGCTACTATCTGAACTCTATTTCCTCTCGCTTTTAACCAGTTATTTAAGAGAAAACGAATCTACCATCTTAACTGTGCTCTCTGTACTTTTACTCTCTATACTAATTACTGCTTTAATTGATATGCTGATGATACTGATTTAATTAATATAATAAGCAAGTAAAAGAAAACAAGATCGACACAAGCTCGACCGCGTGCGGTATCAACTAGCTGTCGCCGTCCACCCAGACGCCGACCAAGCGTGTATATCCACCCCGTGCGTCGAATAAACGTTTTCATGCCATCCATCAAACAGTAAACGTGCACGTGTCACCACGGGAGCATAGACAGAACGGAGATGTTCGCACGCACACGCACGAGTAGCTGAAGGGCAGCGTGCCATTGATTGCCCGCTTGCAGAACGTGTAAAGAATGTGTTCAGCGAGAGAAGCCGGGGCAAGTATCTCGTAGTCCTACTGACTCCTGCCGTAAAAGAAAAATTGTTGAATTCTGTAGGTAGCCGTCTAGCCGAGGACCCTCGAATCATCCTACGCTGCACGCACTGCGCACTGCATTGTTTATTTATGAGGATGCCTGGATCAACTCACTGCGTACTGCATTGTTTATGCGCAGGGCTGGCGCTAACGAACCCACGCTACAGCTTCGAAGATTTTTCTATCGCTGGTGCGTGATAAGTTCAGCCTGTTCGTTAAGGCAAGCGCGCTTTCGGGAAAAGGGAGCGAGCAAATAATTAAAGCATTCGGGATGGCGTCGAGACAAACGGTCTTGCTTCATTTCCTAGAGATGCTGCTTAATCCACACGATTTAGACCAACGATTAACATGTTTGTCATAATGGACAATCGTGAAAACAGAGGCAGGCAAGTGATTGCAGCTGGCGCTGCGGGCCGCTATCAAATGCCACATGCCAGTTTGCACGTAACAAGCAAAAGGCATGATAAAGGGGAATTGGAGAATCCACGTAGCTCAAAGGATCAACAAAGATATCGCTAGTAGCAAGGTAATTTCAATCGATGTTTAACCACGATGTTCACCGTTTCATTGTGAACTTGTTTGTGAATGCCAGTTTTTTTTTTTCTGTTCGGCTGAAACGAGGCTTGTGGCATACTGGCATGCCAAGGATGAATACTACGGGGCCATGGTAATTTGGATAACATCACCGTAAGGCGCTGTTGCGTGCGTTATTGTTTACGAAGCGATATACTACATAGACGAAAGCAGCAGGGGGTCTAAACCGAGTCTCGCATTAGACAGCAGGTTCGCAGTAGATGAATCACCATACTGGTTTATCATCATATTGTGAGAAATGGCACTACCACTTTACCACAAGAACCAAGAACTGCGTTAAAGCTGGTGAAGAAAGTTATTGTTTCGTATCCCCACTGCTTCTCAAGTATATAGATATCATAAAACCATTACATTAAAGATGTCCATACATTAATCAATTAGAGATCTAATATTGCCTCATGTAAGCAACGTGGTGTTTTAACAATGATTACTACTTTATCTACTGTGTTTATGGTAATGCTGAAACTCTCACTAGACTACCAAGGAACTGTGCAGATCAGATTTAGCAAGGCAGTCAAGAAAGAATACACAGATGTCAACATATCATGCAAGCAAACTGGCAAGAGATGTGTTATGCAAGCAAATAAAACTAGAATCAAGTGTGCATACTGGCCTTACTTGACTAGGATATGAATGTCTAAGATTAAAGCTTCTTCTAATGTTTTAGTGTTAATTGTGTGTTGTCTAAATTCTAAGCCAAACTAACACAATCTTGAGATGGCAAACAATGGCGACTTTGTTTGAAACAAATTCATTTCATTGAATTACAGTTTGAACTTACCAAATGCAAGCTACTTTAGGATTATGTTAATAATGATTAGACGAACCTTGCGCAAGCAGATAAGATATAGCAAACAACAGAAAATATTAAATCAAGAGGCACACTTACCTGAAGCAACAATTAGGTCTCAGGATTGATTTCCAGATCCGCGCTGCTGTATCTGAAGCAGTAGGTTTTGAGCTAACTGGAGTGTCGCCTGGTACTTCTTGGTTTTATCCTCCTCGGGAGCTTGTGCAGCACCAGGACCAAGATTTTGATGTTGCCCCTGAGAAGAGAAATCCTGACTTGGCATAGAATGCTGGAGCTGGGCCAAATTCCCGATCTGATTATTTGTTGGAGGTCCAGGGTTCATTTGTGGCAGATTGCTAGTGTTGCTGAATTGAAGGTTAGAATGGCTAGCTGGAGCTAATGGACCATAGTTGCTTTGGGGCACATAATACTGCTCTGGCTGATATAGTTGCTGGTTTGTCTGTGTGGGCAAACTGTGTCCACCTTGAGATGGTAATGTAGCAGAACTGTGTGGTACTGTCGGAAGCGGAGGTGGTGGTGGTAAGTTCAAAGCAACTTCAGGGTTGTAAGCAGTATGCTGTATTGAGCGCTCCTGAGCGCCCACCATGTTCCCAAAGTTTGTCAAATGAGCAGTTGAAGCTTGCCTGCTAAACTGCTGTCCTGGATGCTGAACATTAGGAATTTGCCCAAAGGATGAATTTGAAGCAGTAACTTGGTTTTCAGGGGTCCATACTTTTGAAAGCATAGATGGATCTTGCATTTGTGACGGTCTGTCTGTGGCATTCATCTGACCACCTACCAGCGGCGAGGATTGCACATTAGGCAGAAGTTTCGCTAAAGTAGCCATAATGTCAGGCTTGAGTGAAGATTGTGCTTGCAGCCCAGTTGCTTGATTAGCAGGAAAACCTGCAAGAGCTGGCTGGACTGCTTGGCCTTCATCCACCCGAGGCCTTCCAGGAATATGCCCCAAATGATGCATTGAATCATCATGCAAAGATGCCCGATAATCAGCATCAAGGTGGCCACTGTCATTAGGAGAAATGATACTATACTTTCTTTGTGTAGGCAGAGTTTCTCTTTCATCATAGTAAGGTTGCTGTTCTGTCCCAGTTAACTGTGGCCTCAGTGCAGCAGCAGCAGAGATTTGTGGAATGTGCAATACCACACCATAAAGGCGCTCTGGACCATCAACTTGCAACACATTTGTTAGGAAATCTGATGGTGGCACCAAAAATAAAGTAGTCCCTGCATCAACTTTTACAACCCCTGCCCGGCTTTTTGAGCCCAGGTAGCGCAAGAACTCAGTATAAGAAACAAAGTCATCTTCACTATCTGGTAAGAAAAAGACAATGTCAAATCCAGTGGCATCCGCATAGTGCTTCGCAAGCATATCCAATCCAGTCCGAGCTGAGCAATTCATAACATCCGGTCTGCAAAGTTTAAATAGCAGAAGATCAGTAACATAACACAATTAAACTTTATACAGAACAAATATTCGTGCAACAATGTTGGACTTACAGGGGGATGTCACTGCCCTTTGTTATAGGCAAACAACGAGCACGACAAACAGGGGATCCACCTTTGGCAATACTGCCACGCCAACAGTGATCAATGTATGATGTTCGATGCACTGTGCCCCGGACTCGAATAACAGGAATTGAGCTTCCCTCTGCATGTGCAGAACTGCCCTGATGACGGTACCCAGTAGAATAGAGACCTGTGCTGCCTGCCCTTGCATCATAAGGGTCAGCCCCAGCATCGAGCCTCATTCTTTTTGCTTCTCTTGGGTCAAATGGTTCAGGTTGCGAAAGGATACCACCTGGATTAGGCATACCCCCGTAATCGTATCTTGATCTTCCTCCTCTTGGTGGATCATACCCTTGCAAAGTTCCACTGTCAATACCAGGGCCTTGGCGGCCATCACTGGAATACATTTCTGATCTAGGAAATCCAGCAACCGATGTTGGGTTATCCAATTTGTTTGGTGCGAGCTCACTGTTTGAGAAAAGAATCTGAATCCTTTGATCATTGAAAAGACGACCATCTAGATTCATCTTAGCATTATAAGCTTCTGCAACATTTGCAAACTCAACAAAGGCATACTGCCTTGTCGGGAAAATTTTTATCTTCGTAACGACACCAAATGCTGACATTGCTTGCTTAAGTGCCTCCTCATTAATGACTTTATAAGCACCTGGAAAACCAACCCAGAGAACATTGGTAGGTTGTGCTTCTCGCATCCGTATTCCAGAAGAGCCCTGCCAGGTAAACAGAACATGATAGTAAGCAACATCAGCAGATAAAAGAGAATCACCAACGACACAACAGAAAAGAACTATATATATAACAAACAGTGCACCTTTGGAGGGCCACTGCTTCTCTTATCACCCACTGGCCCTGATACTCTACCATTGAAGCTGCTAGCGTCTGACCATTCCTATACAAATCAGTACAAACAACTTGTCACAAGAAAATCCACTATAAAATTTTAACACTGAAATATAAATCCAGCCTGAATACATACCGCTCTTCCCTTGGACCTCTGGAAATCAACACACAATTCCTTGCCACCTAAAGTTTTTCCATTCAAGGATCTGTGAGCAGAAATTGCATCTTCAAGCTTCTCAAAATCAATGTACGCTGAAGTCTGATCTTGGGAGAATGCAATCCCTTCAACTTTTCCGAACTTTTGAAACTCCTCCTCAAGCTCCTCCTTTGAAACCAATGGGCTAATGCCACCAACCCACAGGTTCCTGACAGCTTTAGCCTGTGAAACAACAAACAAGATCTTATAAAGGCGCGGCCACATGGTACTCAGTCTCCGATTCCAACAAAAACATGGAAACACACAGGACCCTAAAACTTAAGTTAAACCATAACAAACACATTGCACACTGAATCTTCAAAACAAGTTAGATCCTGAGTAGCATAGAACTGCGTCGTCCTGCATTTTTGCAAGAATCATCAGGCCGAGCACTACTGTGTAAGAAATTTTCAAGGAAAGGAGCATCTTGTAATATAATATAGAATAAGGACCTAATCAGCCAGATTGCAAACAGATATACATGGCATATGGCCAGTGTCCTCGACCATAACTGTCGGTGTAGCACTTTCATCAGCAGCTACAAATTCCAGATCGATATCCACCATCACAATAAATAGGCGGACCTAAACCTTAGCTAGCGAAAAAAAGGAAAAACCGCGTGGCGTCGCGGACACAGATCGCAATAAACAGCGGGGTAAATCTAGAGCGGAATTTAGTTATTTTTCAATAAAAAAAATCTAGCGCGGGTGGGAGAAGATCCCAGCGAGGGGGGCAGAAGGGACTAAATTACCGGCCGCGCGAACTCGGTGCGCATGGCGGCCCCCTTGATCTTTTCACCGCGGGTGGCCTCGACGGCGGCGCGAGCCTCGGCTGGGGAACGGAAGAGGACGAACGCGTAGCTGCGAGATCCGGCTCGCGCGAGGGCGCAATCGAGCGCGCCGTGCGGCCCGAACAGCGCCAACAAATCGGCCTCGGTGACGTGCAAGGGCAGGTTTCCCACCCAGAGCGTGTTTGTCTCCAGGGCCCCCGCAGAGGCGCCGCCCTCGGTGCCGGCGGCGTCCTTCGAAGGGGAGTCGGATCCGGAGCCGGGGCCGGGGCCGGAGCCGGAGGCGGGCGCCTCGGGTGATTCCGTGGGCGGAGGCTCCGACGACATCGCCGGACCGGCGGAGGGTGTCGCGGGAACCCTAGAGGACGGGGAATCTGTCTTGGATT
>DXKC01001826.1:0-11454 GCA_031170775.1 Cymbopogon citratus
AATTTGCAATCCTTGTCACTGCAGCTCCACAAGGATCATAATTTGGAGTGGTTAAGTAAGATATCCCTCCCAGGGAACCTACGGCGCCTTAAAATGTATGTACATGTACTCAAGTACCCAAACTGGAGCTGCCTACAGGTTCTTGGCCAGATAAGAAGGCTGCAGACCCTGAGGCTTCGTTTTGAAACGGACGAAGATGTTGCGCTCCAGTTCTGTGACTCTAGAGATGCACCCGGCCAATTTGGGGAAATCGAGGTCCTCGAGATTGCTTGCAGCGCTAACTTGGATGTGAAGTTTACCAGGACAGAGATGGCTCTACTGAAGATGCTTAAGGTTCACTGCTTGAATGGGTCATCTTTGCAATTTTCTGGAATCGAGAACCTCCGCGCACTCAAGCATGTCTGGATCAAGGGCTCCTTTGACGACATAGTAAAGGAAGAACTGCGGCGAAAAGTTGGCCAGCATCAGATGAAACCAGAGTTGCTGTTCCTGGATTAAACCTCACCTGCCTGGTGCGGCTGGTGCTGCGTGCTGCTGCTTCACCTCCCTTCTCTTCATCTAATCTCGTAATCTTTTGTGCTTTTGCATTTCTATTAGCTAATGTGCTCATAAGTTGCAATAGAAGATGCAATAGAAATGGTGCATTTCTTTTTGTATTTTATCCTTTCTATGACATTAAAATACTATAATAATTGACTTTACGCTACATCAATAATATAACAGTCTTGTACTATCTATCAGATTTCTATACATTTGATTGTGCTGTATGATCTGTGCTACAATTGTCACTACTAGGTTGCATTTTAAAAAATCTGGCAGATTTCAAAGCAGAAAATATGTTGATAGATAACTATACTATACACTCCCATAATATAGATTAATATTGGCAATATTTTTGTTATATCTTACTCTAAGCATGTCTAAATTAAAGTATAACAATGATAGCATTTCTTCTCCAGTTGTAAAGTGCAGAAATATTTACTTTTTTATATCATAGTTTTACACTTTTAGACTAACAAAGGAAAAGTGTTTTATTATAGTTGATCCATCGGTTGATTCAGGTTTTAATACGAATAAGTTTTATTTCTAGAATCTTTTTGTTTTCTTGGCAAAAGGATCAACGATTTAAAAATTTGTAATGTGTATTTATTATTTATTTTCTATGAGAAAAAACAGAAGAAAAATAAATCATGAAACTGAGTGGCGTTATCTATAAGGGGTTTTGCTACGTGTACACACCTTTTACTTTCTAGAAAGCACTATCTTGAACAAATTCTAGCCCTTGATTTCTTTTTAAAAAATAAAAGCTATATATATAAATGTGTGCATATTCTCCTGTTCATCAACAGCGTGTTTTCTACGCCTCCTACACCCAGTTCGCTATGGATCACAAACCGTTCGATCTACCTCTGCTCCATTAATTCGATTCCTGCCACACACGCACATACAGGCATCGCCCCGGCATCGTCCACGTTGTCTATCTCGTCTGTACACCATGGGGAGGTAACTTTTTTTTTTTTATGAAACTATGGGGAGGTGATTGCCAGAGGTAGTCTCACTGATAACTACGCAGGGGAACACTGAACTACATGTGTCACCGACATGATATTTTGTATAGAACTCACCTTGTATGTCTAGTAAATATGTAATTATATACTAGTAGTACTCTTTTTTATACCTTCTCTAAGCACCTCGGTGCATATATTCATGTAAAAAATGGCTTTCCTAATGTAGTTCAGTGGTACTGTACCAAATAAATAAATTAATTGCGCAAATAGAAAGCACTACTACAATAAAGCACTATAAGGGCGGCTCAAGATGCACTGTAAGGGCGGCTAGGCCAGCCGCTCTTATTTAAACGCTCTTACAATGCTTTTCACTGTAAGGGCGGTTCAACACGAGCCGCCCTTACAGTGGGTCACTGTAAGAGCGGCTGGAAACACCAAGCGCCCTTACAGTGGTTTCACTATAAGGGCGGCTGGCGTTTCTAGCCGCCCTTACAGTGTCCCACTATAAGGGCGGTTCAATCTAGAGCCGCCCCTACAGTGCATTTTCCAGCAAAAAAAAATTTAAATTCAAATCTGACCACCACATATATAGATATATATGTTCACAAACACACAAGCAAGATTTAAACCATCATCCATTTCAAATCTGATCACATCATATATTCATGCACAAATGCACAAGCATATAATCCACAATTACAATGCAAAATCACAAGTCCAATTCACAAAGTAAATTATTCACATATTCAAATAATTCCACAAGTCGAAACATTCTAGATTGATAGGGCTAATTTGCAACACCAGTCTCATGGCCCCCATAATACCCTGCACTAACAGAACTCAATGCCCTATCCACGCCCAACCTCATTTCATCATGAAAACTTTAGCTGCACTAGCTGCCTATGCACTGCTTACCTAAATGGCGACGACGGTGGAGGATCTGTTTCTGCAGGACTCTGCAATCTGAGTATCCAAATTGCTGTCCAAATAAATAAAAGAGCAAAAGACCAAATGTGTGAGCTGGGGAACACCTGCAGCGAAAAAACAGCCAAATTAATGTAACACATTGACACTACTAGAAGTTCACAAGTGAGCTGAGATACCTGAAGCACCATGAGACAATATTGATGCCTTGCTAACCTTCATCTAACACAAATATCACTAATTAGAAGTCCGGCCACTAATCACATGAGAAACTAAGACCCTATGACTGACAATTACTTTAACCCATAGGAGGTGAACATGCCATTTGAGTTGAGTGTCTGCTCTTCTCTTTGAGTTGAGTGTTAGCTGAAACAGGGCAACAGTTTCAAGAAAGGAAGTAGGATGTAATAAAGATTAATGTAACAAGGAATCTGACAGTAGACTAGGTTAATTTTAATCATCTGGTACACAACACAGCACACAAATTGTCCTTGAGGACAGAAATTAATATGATACAGTTGAAGCAATGTCGCCTTTATTATCATACAGAAAACAAACCAATTTCTCGAGGATCACGGATCCTAGAACTCTTACCTTCACAACAAGAAAATACACACCAATAATTTAAAATTTGTAGTGGAAATCAATTAATCACAGCACAAAAATTTTGGCATATAACTATGAAGCTATGAAGCTTGGTCTGGGTGGTAAATAGCTAAGTGCTCTATTCTGTATAAAGAATGAAAAGTAGCATACTTGATTCACTCCATGCCAAAGAGACCTATCATCAAACACCTAGAATGCAAGAGCAAACTAATCCTTCAATTCTGAATTACTGAATATAACTTGCACTAATGGCAAACATTGCCGTGTACTCAAGGTTAAATGAAAGCATCGATGTAGTCTGGTTAATCCAGAGCAATAGATCCTCCTGACCTGAATCTCAACCTATCTCAAGTCAAAACAACTACAGAGATGTATCCCACGGCAAAACAAAATTTCGCAAATTCCATCCAGCCTCCAAAGCCAGGACACGAGATGCAAACCAGCTGTGTCTCACAGATTCATGTGAGTCTGTCCCTTTCGTACCTTCCCTATAGCATGTGATCTTCAGTTCATAAATAAACTGAATCCTGCTGAGCGCATAAGTAGTGTCAGAGGCCTGCGATGCATAATAACAGAAACTATTCTATCACATATGGACAGGCAATTGGAAACTAAATCATGTATTATCTTATTCTTTAACTTTCTCGTATAATCCTCTCACAAGATGAATATAATTGGTTAAATTGAATTACTTTTATGTCAAAATTGCCGCAAACCTAAGGATATGAATATCATCAATATATATTACCTAAGTTCTGAAGAGCTATACTCAAGAACATCTATAGGAGCTGGTAACAGGGCTCACGTCAAATCATTCACTATTTCTAACATATGAAACCGGTTGCTGAATTAACTGCTGCCAATTGTGTGTCACTATTTCTTGTTCTGGCTACTACTTGTGTCAAATTCTAGTTCTTGCTACTAAATAATTGTGTCAAAATCTTACTTCTATCTCGCTAAGATTTTTTTTCTGAATTCACTAGAGATATTTGTGTGGCATTGTATTTTCTAGAACTTATAGAATTTATTATTTAATATGCAGGATCCTGGAAGCATGTCAAGATCTGATGGACGAAGAAGCAGCTAGCAAACTGAAGTGCAAGTGTGTTCGCTTGCAAATTTTTTTTTAAATAGATTAGATGATTAGATTGCAATGTATATGAATTAAAGGAATATGTGATATCTCCATTCTGTGTTCTGTAAATGGATAATTGGTTTTTGTTGGCAGATCTGTTTGTTCTAATATTAAATGAGATGCCTTTGTGTGTGATATTGCATCTTCTGTACATAGTGTCTAAAGTAAATATGATTATATGTGGATAATAACATTACCACAAAATATATTGGCAATAAGAGAAAGCAAGAAGGATATGAAAGCGTATCAACTTTGCTTGACACGAAATTTAGAATTTCTCAAGGGGACGTAGACATGCAGTTTAATGTGTCTAGAAAACGTTTCATGTCTTTTAGATAGGAAAAAATCTACATAGCCTCTTCAACTATTGAGTGTGGACTACTTCACCCTCTGAACTACGAAACCGGATATTCTGTCCCCTAAACTATCCAAAACCGGTCAAATAACCCTCTAGGCGGTTTTGGATGGTGATTTTGCTATAGTAACAGTGGTTTTGTCTTTTTTATTTATTTCTGCTGAATTTTTGAAAAATCATAGTAAATCATAGAAAAATCATAAAATAGAAAATCCAATTTTGTTGAACTCTACATGATTAGATCTATACTTTGAACATATAATATAGTAATTTTTAGCACAAAGTTTATTCCAATGAATTATAAAAATGCATAAATCTAAAGCCACATAAAAAAGTTTGTACTAAATCATATCATATTATATGTTCACTGTCCATATCTAATCATGTGGAGCCCAACAAAATTGGATTTTCTATTTTATGATTTTTTATGATTTATTATGATCTTTTAAATGTTCAATAAATAAATAAAAAAAGACAAAACCACCATTCAAAACCGCCTATGGGGTCATTTGGTCGGGTTTGAATAGTTCAGGGGGTAGAAAATCCGATTTTATAGTTTGGGGCGTTATGTAGTCCACCCTTAATAGTTGAGGGGGTTATTTAGAATTTTTCCTTTTAGATACGATTGGCACCGTCTCTAAATAGCGTCTCATGCCTTCTAGACACGCTCGACAAAACGTATCTATGATTACTGACAAGGTCCGTGTGGAGACGCTCCTGACACGCTTTATTAAAGCGTGTCTATACTTCATTAGAGATGAAATAAAGTGTATTTAACATAGAAATAAAACGTATCTACATGGGGATCTTTCTTGTAAGCATGTTCAAAGGCTGCCTTCCGTTACTTGTCGGCAAAGAAGCAGCAGTCTTTGTAGATCCTTTTGAAGTTTGAACGGGATTTCAAGCTAGCAGCCATGGATCTTGACATGATTGGGTTGGACACTGACGTGGCTTAGGCTCTAGTGTGTCTACCTTCTAGTCGCAAATTGTTTTCTATATAATCACAACCACATGCAAGTTGGTGTTGGGAGGGCTGTAACCGTCCCCTTGTTTCATGTATTAATAATCTCCTTTCTACTTAATAAAATATATGCGGTTAGGTATGATTGCAAAAAAAACTCCTTTCCAGCATGCGCACGCTAAGGCCCTATGAGGAGAGAAAGAAAGAGTGACAAGAAGGATACATATGATAGAGAGCGACACCTATCACCGGCCTCTCCACACCCACCTCACCAGACACCTGTTGGCAGCTTCTTTATGCCCTCTACACCCAAGATATGACGATACATGGCCTACAAAGTTTGGGGCTGATGTCGACCTCTAAGCTGGCCGCCCTGTCCCTTGAGCTCCATATGCCTGATCAAGATCTGGTCAGCGCTTGGCCTCCTCTGCCTCTTAAATCATCACTATCAGCCTCCATGCCCTCACCAAGACATATTGTCCTAGGCACGATTGTAGACCTGCACTCCCTTAGGCCTCCAAGCGTATGCCTAAGATCTGACCTAGTGTGCGGAAAAAACAAGAGTGTAGCATAGCTACCAAGTCTTGTCCCCGTGTTGTCCCCCACGCGGGTGACACAGTGGTCCATAAACCAAGTGCCTGCCCCCACTGTCCCCCTCCCTCTCCAATCACGCCGTCACCGGAGCAGGCTATCAGCAGGGCTGCACTGTTGTTGGCTCATTTAAGCACACATAGATGGATACTGATGCACTTTAAAATTATCAAACTCAAGGAAACATGTGTGAGAAAAACTAAGTCTAGCTTAACCAGGTGTGTAGCAACAAGGATTAACGTAAACTGGAGCATACAGAAGATCACTAACGTTGGTTTTCTTTGGTTCTAACTTCGGCAAGCTATGTTTTCTACTATTCAAATGGGGACATTACTAATGAAAAATAGAAGCATAGTATGCCTTCTTTAGCAGCAGGTCCTGCTCATCCTACAAAATGGATATGGTCTACAAAGGACTCAACGAGGCTATATAGTTACCCTCTTGATCTATCACTAAACCGAAAAAAGGAAGCATCTATGAGTAATCGAGTCTAAGCACCATGCTCACACTACGAATACTACTCCAACCCAAGAGCAACAGGGATTAAAGTACTCAAAAAAGATGTGCAAACCTGAGGAACAATATAAACCCATTACTTACTTGAATCAGAACTTGATTACTAGTGAAATCTCAAAAGCAAGATCAAGAAGATCTTGATGCCACTAGGGTACAAGCTATAGAGAGAGAAACGATAAGCCAACACTTCTACCAAACTTTTTCCTCTCTCTCCCCCCCCCCCTCTCTCTAATCGTCTTATCTTGATTGTTGGTTCTTATCCGGATTAGGGTTTCTAGATTCTCAAGGTGATCTAGCTTTCAGGATGCACTACTGAAGGAGGTCAGGGAAGGTATTTATAGGGGGGCATACCAGGTACCCTATGTGCCCATGATTCCATGGTAACGTCAAATCTAGACCCTCGAAACGAACCAGCCTTGAACAACAACGTAGATTTGATCTTTAAGGCCTCACATATTAGTGATCCGGCGTGGATTGTTTTCTCGAGTCTTTTGGTGTCTTCTCAAATTGGTTTCGCTGTGGAGTAACATGATTTTGAGCAAACATTGTGAAATTTAAGTTATTCTCGAGGATCTTTTGTTAATAAAACAAGCTACAATAAAATAAATGATATTCTAAACAAATTTTTAAATAAGATGGGTGATCAAATTTAAGATAAAAAATAAAAAAATATATAATTTGGAACAGACCAGTACATATATGTGACACGACTACAGCAGGTAGGTTGGCAGCCAGGCCAAATATATGTGGGCTGTTGTCGTCCAGTCCAGTCCAGCAAATGCACATGAGCAATTGGGAAAAGAAAACCCAAAGGCCTCCGCTGCTTTCCGCTGGTGGATCTATTGAGCATGCACATGGCCCGGTCTAAAAAAGAAGCAAAGAAATAATCTAGTGCAGGTTGCTTGTTTCATTCCTCGATCGGTTTCTCAAACAATATGTCACTTTACATTTAGAGAAATTTTACAGTGCTTGCATATAAGTAGAGCCATCCATTTGGATAGATCTGATGGCTATAAAATAAGAGGAACCAATGCAGTGGAACTTAAGTTGTGGCCTGGAACAAGAAATATGTGGGTCTGGAACCAAACATATTTAAGCAAAAAAATATTTTTAAAATAATTTAAAGGGTATAATAGTATTTTCATGCAACTGCCTCTTGTCTGTGCGAATTCTCAACTCTCCTTTCATGTCTGGAGTGCCGGCAGGGCGGCTCGCAGGGGCTGGCGCGGAGGCTCACAAACGCACGAGACCACAGCGCCGCCGGCTAGTATATCTCCAACCCACATATCGCAGCACCATGGGCAGTCGAGAAGGACCGACAGGGCGACAGGCAGTGCACGGATGGCGAGAAGGACAAGGAGCGGGAGGCGCAACCATGAATCATGCGGCTGGCAAGGAGCTCCGCACCGCCCGTCGATGGAGAGGGGTGGGCGACCGCGCAAGCATGGCTGGCATAGCAGCACGTCCGAGCAGTGCCAGGCGCAGGGGATGCTGGTTGCCGGCGCCGCTGCCTCATGTGCTGGATCTTCGAAGCCCGTTGCTCGCGTCCTACAATAGTTGACGGCTTGCCCCTCCAAGAGCTTGGCAGGAGAAGTTGGCCTGGGCTGGTCCCGTGCAGCAGGCGGCGGCAGCGGCGAGGCACTTCCGTGTGTTGTGTCTGTGTCGCGACGGGAAAGTTAATGACTCAGATGAAATGACTAATGTGCCCTCAACTATTTTTAGTTAACTCTTGATACATCAGACGGGCTGCCACAAATCATACCGAGAGGAACCGGTGGTTCCTACCAAGCACGGTAAAAAATCTCTTAAATTTAAGGTCATATATTTAGAAAAAGAATTACCAATACTTCAAACTTTTTTTGAGAAATATATCCTCATCAATAGATGTGAATGAGGACTTTAAATCTACGAGCACTGCAATTTTAGTCAAGACAACCAAAAAACCATAGCCAAGCTAAGCCACCACTACATTACAACCGAGATGGTGGCTTTCTCTTGTTGGTGTAGGGGCCCTGTGTAGATGTAATCCATCTCAATTCAGATGGGCTGGAGCATATGGTGAGTTTGGACGACAGAAACGTTTTGGATTCTCATGTGAATCACCAGAATATCTGTGCCAAACAGTTAAGCGGTTCTCAGTGAAACACCTAGAAACTTTTCTCTGTTTTGAACTAGGAATGAGAATCACACCAAAAATAGGTGTTTCGCATTGATTCTATTTAATTTCAAGGACAATCCGGATCCTGTTTCAGTGTCTCATAGAAACGTTTCTAAAGAGATTCTAGCTAGATCCGAAATGTTTCAAGGAAAATCTGGATTCCTGCTAAAAGGATCCTTAATTAGTTTAATTTTTTTCACTCGAATCCACTTCAACACATGTGGATTGAGAGCTAAATACATGGGCATGCAAACAAACCCATACAGATTTGTGCCATATAAGTATACTTGATTAATATTTCCAAAAAAAAGTATACTAGATTAATCTTGTTATATAAACCTAGGTTGTATTGATATTGCAATACAAATCCTACAATCTCAATTTTTTTGGTACTAATAATAAGACGATACAATGCTTGTCACGACCATACGTGTCTGTCGCATTTGACTTTGTAGATTATCTACTCAAGTATACATTGGCTTACATGTCCTGTCCTACGAAAGCTAACTTGAGAAGAGATTGGTTAGCGACGTCTTAAGAACCAGACGATATGATGCTTGCCGTAATCATCCATACATGCGTGTCGCATTTGGACGTCCGGATCTACTAGTATAGTACATCATAAAAGACTATGTCTGTCGTAGTGATGGGCACTGCATGCGCTATATCGATGTTAATATTTCTACGCAAAAGAAAGAACAAATTTGAAAATAGAAGAAAAGACGGCGCCGGCACGGGCACTGCCATGCAGTGACCCATGAGGCTGCCATGCTGCGCTGCCTACGTACGTACCCCCATTGTCGTTTCCAGGCGCGAAAACGATTGGCCTTTCACACCAATGTAGTCGTAATGACGGTGTGTACCCGAGGGCCTGATTGTCATTCCACCCACAAGCACGGTGCTCTCTGGCCTCTCGGTATTTATAGCCTCGCTGCAGCAATTGTGCTGCGTACAGTATGTGTGCATCGCGTTGCCGCCATTTCAAAGCCTCCCTTTTCCTCTATCCTTTGTGTGTGTATATATAGGGTTTGGCCATGCATGCATGCAGATGCAGTAGTCGATCGCCATGGCGTTTCAGCAAACATGCAATGGTCTTATATTAGGACAACGGAGCGAGGAAGAAGACGGTTATTGATACGGAGAGAGTTGATGTCAGACGCGCATGGCGTGGCACGCCCGGCTAATCAGTCAGTCAGCACGCTCGATCCATGGATCGGAGCTAGGGTTTAATTTGGTCGTGCCACGCTGTGTGCATCCGATGCACTCCGATCCTAGCTAGTATCCTACTACTACCAGTGGTGTTATAAGCATGCATGGAGAGACGACGTCGTGGTTCGAGCTGTGAATCATAACGGAAGGCTTCGATCTATACTATCATGAGTTTGTTATTATTTTATATTATCTTCGTCCTTAACACTTTGATGAGCTCTGATGTGTTATTATTACAGGTATGATACACAGGAAAACCAATATGCACTGTTTTCCATTCCATTCCATATCTCCATGCTGGTCGTTGAGTGCATCGTGTAGTACGTTGCTTCTTCATGAGGGATCAAGCAGGTGATTCTGTCGACGAAATATGTCCGACAGTCCACCACGGGGCTACCCTTGGTGGTTATTTCGGTGTTGGGCAGCCTAAAGCTAGCAATCGAGCGTGGCGCAAGACGGGACAAAAGGATTTATCCAGGTTCGGGCCGTGTATTGCGTAATACCCTACGTCCTGCGTCTTTGTGGGTTGTATTGCAATGAGATTACAAGATGTCAAGATATCCCTGTAGGGTTCCTCCTGCCCTCCTTATATAGTCGGGGGACAGGATTACAGAGCCTAAGATTTCGGTATGGGATAATTACAAACATGCTTATCCAGGAAAGATACGGGTTTCCTATTATCTAGACTGCCTTGCGCGGCAAGGCGCCTCCTTGGGTCCGAGCAGTTCCGCCGACCACGTTTGTTGGCGTCCTTCGGGCTTCAAGCTTGCCATCATGGGCCTCCAAAGACGTGACCAGAGATAGCCGTGAGGGTATAGGGGTTAATAAACCCACAGTTAGTCACCAAGCATTATGAATCTTGAGGAGCACGCCGTCTTGACCTTGTCTGAGTAGTGAAGCTTGTCGTCGAGAAGTTGATCACTGACTACGTCTTGATGGTGCACATCCGAAAGGTTGCATGATGATCTTGAAGAAAAAGAAAAAAGATGCCGACATCATACTGACGTGGTCCCATGTTAACACGTAGTGTCAAGAACACCGTAGAATCAACATGGGTAGGTTGCCCGGAGAAGATCAGAGGAATAGGACCAAAGTCACCGTGAGGTGACGTGGTCCCATGTAGTCCCCAAGGTTGACAGAAGATAAGTATGTTGTGTCAGGCTTATGAAAAAAGCTTTGAGAAAACCGACTACTAAAGTGGAGGACTGGCACAGACACATGGAAGGGTAAACCCGTGGCTCCAAGAGGCCTGAACTGTCGATCGATGTAGTAATCAGGCTGAACTGTCTGGTCGAGTCCCCAGCTCTTAGCATGGAAGGAAACGTGGCAATAGGAGACCTGAGCCGTCGACTGGTCTGCTGTTGGAAAGGAACGCGTGATCTGGCCAAGTGGTCTGGCCGAGTCCCCAGCTCTGACGCGTGGAGGGACGGGTGGTAACAGGAGGCCAGAGCCGTCGACTGGTCTGCCGCATGAACGACGCACGTGGTCTGG
>DXKC01001828.1:0-12436 GCA_031170775.1 Cymbopogon citratus
AGCAGGTGACGTCGCTGTGGAGCAGCCGCAGCCGCTGAGTCAGGGAGTTCTGCTTAATGGTGCTGCTACCGCGTCTGCGGTGTTCCATGATCAGGTTTTTGTTACTCCTCGTCTGCTGTATGCTGCAAGTTTGAACATTTTTTTTGATCTTATTGAAGGCTGGTAGGCCGAGTTATCGATCTTGTAAATAAGATTTATCTAGTACGCATATGCTAGGATTTGTGGTCGAGTGTGGTCTTGTGCCAGCCTTGTAGAGTCTTCAAATGATCTAATTAGATTTATCTGTAGTCTGCACTGCACAGATGTTCATGTGATCATCTGCCTCGTTGATTAGTTTAGTTTTGGTGGGATCTACAAGCAACCCCTCATTATAACCTCTGTTGGCAGTTTCTGTGTCTTTGGGAATAAACTTAGTGGACATAGCCTCTGCTCCCTTTTCATGACAAGGGGAAGGCTTCTCCTGTTCTCCAACATGATGAAAATGGGAAACAAAAGTTATTTAAGTTTTGGATGGAAGTTTTCCCTGGATTGCATATTGATCCAAGATTTTTTTTCAATAAATTAATTAAGGAAGGTTACAATTCGGGAGAATAGTTCAAGTCTATCTGTGGTGTATCATTGCATTCACTTCATGGAGGCATGTTCTACCTATGACCCTGTGAATGCTACTGTGCTCTGATTTGGATCCTATACAGATAGAGTTCAACTTCAAGTTGATGGGATCATTTGTTAGTTCTTATCGATTGATTCATGGTCGAGTAGAAGTTTATTCCTATAAATCTGTGCTTTCCATCCCACTATGCTTTCCATCCCACTATGAACAACATGCAACTACAAGAGCTACATAATTCCACCTACTCCTTTAGCCAAACTATGCCTGTTTAGTTACTTTTTCCCCAATAGTCATAATCTATTGACCCCCTACTCAATCTTACACAAGGAAAGCAGATAAAGATGTAATATGTTCAATGAACTATGGTGGTCTATGAAAATGTAATAATATAGATCTTCAGAAAAATGTAATGATATATAGTTTATTGATAGCTTTAAGACTTTTGAACATCTGAAGGCTGAGACTATACTTTAGGGGAGAAAAAGTTTAACCTTGTACTAACCTTCTAGGTCCAGTGAAGTATTACTTATTACATGGTTAAGCCAAATATTTTAGGATTTGCTCTATAAATAATTAAATATCACTGAAATGTAACACCATTAGTGACTTCACCATTTTGAGGTAAGAGCTGACAGTTAGGGTGGTTGTTTCTCTTGCTTTGAGGTAAGAGCTGTCAGTTAGGGTGGTTGGTTTCTCTTGCTTTATCACCTTGCGTACATCCTTCATACTCTGTGCATCTTGTTTCTTACCTTTACAATGTGTGGCTGCAAAGCTCAACCTAATTGTGTGGGCCTAGTTGGATTGTTGAAACTTAAGCTATATGGAAACAAAATAGCTGAAGTACAGTGAGGAAAATTGAGGAGAGGATGCGCTGCTGCTAAAATTCATCATGATCCTTTGTCACCTTAAAACTCGAGAGAATATTTGGGAGAGTGATCTATGCACATGATAATTTTTGGGACATGTCGTGTTTTCAGATGACATTTGCCTTTTGATCTGTAGGAGCCTAGAAGTGTGGTTTATAGAGCTTGAAAGGGACTGACCCTGTGAATTTAATACCAGTAAGGCCTCCTTTGGTTTACAGGATTTGCAAAGGAAAAATGCAGGAATGGGTAATCCTATGGAATGGATACTGTAGAGCCCTTTGGTTCGTAGGAAACGATTGTAGGAAAAGTATAGGAAAGTTTCCTATCGTTCAGATTCCGTAGGAAAATCGTAGGAAAAAAACATCCACCGAAACTTCATTGTTTCTCTGACTCGTGCGGAGGACCGAGGCCAACTAGCTGGCCAAATCATGATTAGCTAGCCGCTGGCTGTCTTGCAATGCGCACTGTGCGGGGATCAGAAATCTGAGACAGCGGGGAGAGAAACAAGAGAGCATGCTACTGTGAAGACTTTTTGAACAGAGTGCTACATGATTACTGTTGTTCCCTGTGTCTTCCCTACACTCATCCAAAGACCTTTGTCAACAAAATTCCTATATTCTTCATTCCTTTGTTTTCCATATGAATTCCTATCCTATTCCTATATTTCTCCTATTCCTACAGTTTTCTATTCCTACAATCCAAAGGGGGCCTAAAGGGGCAGAGTGCAAGCCTGCAATGACACAGATTTAATAAAACTAAATCTGAGCCAAAGCATGTGGATTTTACCACCATCATTAGATTAACGAAGTAAATGCCCAGGGGAAGGCAAGCAGATGTTCACCTCTTGTGCTGGAGATATTTATGTCTTGTGTAGGAATGCAGACCTTTGTTAGTAGAAAATATTGATCTGAATAATTTGACCAAACTCTGTTTACTTTGTGCTTTGTGGGGTCTCACCAATGAATGCCTGTAGAAATGTCGGCTGGATTTGGGGTTATACACGATGAGGACCTCTTGAGGTCTGTGATTTTGTGAGGTTGACCAATAACACGAGGACCTGACATGGTTGGGGTGAGGACCAAACTACAGATTGGTTAGTAGTCAGGATCATGACAAGCCTATGGTAAAATTGGAGTTCAGTAGTCCTTTTACCTGAAATATCTTTTCTTCTTTTATTTTTTATTTTTTTTCTAACTGATATGTGTTAGCTTAAGTCACTAGCAGAATCATGTTTGCATGATTTTACTCAGTAATGAAAGGTGGCAGAAGCCTACTTCTTTCTCCCATTGAACATTGTCTATATTATGAGTTGACTAAGTATATTAGTGATTCGAATGCTGACACAAGTATAGAAAGCTTTGTAGTTTCTAGAGAACTAGAAATATAGGATAAATATATTTGAGCTTACAGTTTCATTATTTTAGGCAAGAGGTTTTTTTTTTCTCTCGAATACGCAGGAGAGCTGCGTATCATTGTATTATATATAGAGAAAAAAAGGCCCAAGTACATTACCAACTCATGCCGGAACCATACATGAGAAGGTTGGGACACTTACAACATTTAGGCGAGAGGTCAATAGTAACAAGTATATGCAGCATGCAATGGATTTTGGAAATGGCAGGGGTCAATGTATTTCTGTTGTCTTTTTAGAAGAAAACAACAACCTTCTGCTTTCCAGTGGTGTACAAGGATGTTTTGCTCTGTCTCGGTAGGTTAATATAGCACCCATTTTGATTTTCCATTTCCTGTTGTTTAGCTCCCTTATGTACCTCCTTAGCATTTAAGTATTAATTCTTCAGTCCTAAGATATTGCAACATTTTAGATGCTATGTACTGATTTATAAGAAATGCTAGCATTTATGTAATTGACATTTTGAGTGACTTCCTTTCTGCCAATTTTAATGAGTTCTTATCTTACTTCTTGCAGATGTACTATGTGAACCAGGAACTCACGGTTGAGGATTTTCTTTATGATGATGATTACAAGATAGACCTTTCCGGGTCTAATCTGGATGTCCTTAATAACCTGGAAGGAATTGTTCAGCTGGAATATCCACAGTTCAATATGACACAAGAGTTAGCCCCTAATGCGTGCCTTGACATGAGTAACTGTGGACAGGGAGCTGGGGGTGTTTTCCTAAACATGACAGATTTGCTCACAACAATGACTATGGCACCTTCTGCATTCCTGAAGCCAAAATGCGCTCTCTGGGACTGCCCCAGGCCTGCTACTGGATCAGAAAGATGGCATGATTATTGCAGCATGTATCATGCTGATTTGGCTGTGCAGGAAGAGGGCCCTCCAGGCACAATGCCTGTGATCCGTCCAAGAGGCATTGATCTGAAAGATGGCCCCCTGTTTGCTGCTCTTAGTGCAAAAATCCAAGGAAAAAATGTTGGGATCCCAATCTGTGAAGGAGCTGCTACTGCAAAGTCTCCATGGAATGCACCTGGTAAGCTTTTCCTTCATGTCTTGTGCCTTCACATGGTTCTGATGAACATTTTTGATAATCGTTAGGCATTCTGTATCTGCGTATCATTGCAGAGCTTTTCGATCTTTACATCTTTGAAGGTGAATCTATCAGAGAGTGGTTATTTTTTGACAAACCAAGGAGGGCATTTGATAGTGGAAATCGGAAGCAGCGGTCCTTGCCAGATTACAGTGGCCGTGGTTGGCATGAATCTAGGAAGCAGGTGATGAAGGACTTTGGGGGTCTGAAGAGGTCCTATTACATGGATCCACAGCCATCCAACAGCTATGAATGGCACCTCTATGAATATGAGATCAATGAGTGTGATGCTTTTGCCTTGTATCGGCTTGAATTCAAGTCTTCAGATGCAAAGAAGATTGCTAAATCCAAATTAGCTTGTAATCCACTGAATGAAATTCAGCAGCAAATGGTTAGACTCAGTGCAGACAGTCCTGTAGACACCAAACGGACAGTCCGGAGCAGGACAAAGGCTAACCCGGTAGATGCCAACACTAGCATCTATTCAGTTCCAAACGCCACAGTTCATGCTAATGTTCCAAATGCTTATCAGCCAGGGTCACAAGTGGACCAGATGACATATTTGAACGGTAGTGTCGTTTATGGGCCTCATCTGCTGTATGGTTACTCAACTGAAAGAAGTGACTTTTTTTGGAACTCAAATGATGGGTCATGAGAAGATAAACACATATTCGATTTATGGCATATTTGGCCTTCAAGTTCTAACAGTTCCCGCTATGATCATTGGGTCTACTCTATTAGCATGACCCACCATCTTCTTTTATTAATTGTAATTGGCCCAATCTACAGGAAACATATGTGAAACGTTGTTGTTGTGAACTTGTAATATAGGTGATAAAAATAGCATCTCCCCGATGTGCAGCTGTATGTAAAGATAAATCTCTGGTTTGGTGGACGAGTAACCAGTCAGGTTGGTGGCTCCATTTATCTGTCATGTTGTATGTCCATCAGTATCCTGTTCTGAATCTGGGTGCAATCTGTATCCCCAAACTCCAATTGGGCTCTTGAGAACACCTGGTGGCTCCTGGTGGTATTTCGCAGTTGCAGGTTCGTGAGTTGTTTTTGACATGTTGGGTAACTTGTCATAGCAACAAAAGCCGATAAGAGAGAAGTCGCTATATGATACTAATCAGTGAATGTATGTTTTTTTGGTTTTGAAATGCTGTCATGCTGGAGCGACTGATGCCAAACTGTCGAATAGTTTGGTTCTGATTGCTGCAGTGGCTGATGCCGAAGTGGTGAGTTGTGAATAGAGAATACTTTTGCTTTTTAGTGGTTATGGTTATAGTGATTGATGTCAAAATGAATTGGCCCCGTGAATAGAGAAGGCACAGAGCCATCACGAGTTCGTTATGGACGTATGGTCCCAGCTGTCTGGCTCTAAGATAAGTTATTCTTCCATGTCCATCTCCTGACGAGGGCCCTAAGATTCGGGTGAGATCATTGCGGAGTCCGCCTAGATAGAGAAATAATTTATACCATTGCCAAATGGGCCATGGTCATGATTATGGATGCTCGTAAAAGAAGGCAACGATAGGCTCGAGCTCGATCTTGTAACTGCACCATGCGAGTATCAAATAGAAGAAATTTGAAACACTTATCTTGGGGAGGCCCTGTACTCTTGTATACTTGTATCACTCAATTTTCCGTTTTGCTCTACGAGTTCAGGGATCAGGCGGCCGCAAGACTGCAGCAGAATAAAAAGGCACCGATGTTTTCCTGAACAGTTTGAAAACATTGTGATGTATACCCACGAGCAGTGCCCAAGTCAATCACGTTGACCTTTAGAGTCTGTTTATTTAGAAGACAGGAATGAAACATAACAATATAAAAAAACGAAGGAATAAAATAATCTAATACCCATTGACTGCTAATACCTCATAGTTTTATAGATTAAAAAACATAGGAAAACTGCAAAATCTACTGTTTGAAGGGTGGAATGGTATGGTAGTCCCGTGGTTCAATATTTTTCTCTCACAACGACGGTTTCATCTTTTGCAACTCCTACTTAAGTTTTTGTCACACCTTAAATTTTGCATGATAATAACAGTGCATCACCTATTCATATTTTGGTTGTAATTTTTGTTGGCCCTTTTTATGTATTTTGAGGGTGAGAGCAACGATCTTTTCCCCTTGCTCCACACCCGTGTAAAATACAATTGATGGAGACCAGAAAACGAAACAATACGCCATACGGATGGACAACGTAACTCCACCAGTCCACCTCATTCTCTCTCTATCAAAAAAAAAGGTCCACCTGGATAAACAACTTACATCACAATCTATAAGCGGGAAGAGGTTTGCTTTTAGTAGATTTCACGATCTATAAGCGGGAAGAGGTTGCTGGATTATTTACAATCCAATAACACAATCGTACTCCGTAATTGTGTGAAGCAGTGCCAAATCCAAATTATACACGACCCAAAACAGCTTACGCACATGTTGGCGACTTGGCGTGCTAGCGAGTAGCGACCCATTTTTGTGGCTCCAGTTGGACCAGTTCCATAGTTCATACTGTAGGGCGCAGCGGCGCGGGTCCGGCAAGTCGCACCGCACCGCACCGCACCGTTTGGCGGGCTCTGCCTCTGGTGGTGTCTGTGTGGAGGGCCGAAACGCCGAATTCCCCATTCCCCACCCGGTGATTCCCAGCCCACCAGTGCAAATGCGGTAGGGTTTCCGATTCCTTTCCGCGGTTCGCAGTCAGTGCCCACCCAGCGTGCAGCCTAGGCGAGAACCCCCTCCGGCCTCCGCTCCTTCCAGCTCGCACGCAGTCGCAGCTCTCTCTATCTGCACCAGCCTCGCCCGTCCTCGCCCGCCGCCGCCATGGGGAGGGGAAAGTTCAAGGGCAAGCCCACCGGCCGCCGCAACTTCTCCACACCCGAGGAGATCGGTAACGACGCGCCCGCCCTCCCCCTCTTCCCGTCTGGTCCCGTTTGTAGGTCGAATTTGATTTCGTGTCTGGAGCGTCCTAGGCGACTGCTTGATCTGATGATTCCGGGGTGAGCTGGTTCTCGACCGGGTTTGCGTGGCCGAGCAGAATTCAAACCATGTAGCTTGCTGCGAGTTGCCACGTAGATTCCCGCTTTTAGTCTGTGCCGCGAGGTTTCCATGGGATTTCAATGGTGTCTGGGATCGTTGGAGGAACGATGATTTGTTGATCTAGTTGTTCGATTTAGGGGCTTAGTTACTTGGTTGCGTGTGCAGTTTGGTTCATATTTGTGTTTCAAGTCAAGAAACGTTTAGTTGCTTTTATTCACCCAACAATGATGTGGTAGGACAAGTTGATGCTATTCTGCTCTTGATTCAGATGTAGCTTTATTTCTCCTTCACTGTCAGAGATCTTCACTGAAAAGGGTTCGTGTGAGGTTTAAACGCAGTGATAAATCAATTTGCATACTGTATCTGGCATCAGATAAAGCTTGTTAGAGGCTGGATACAGGAAAGAATGCAACACTTAGGGCATGTTTGGTTGCTATAATGGCCTGGGCAGCCTTTGTCAGGCAGCTCGCTTAACCACAGGCATAGGGAAATGGGTACCTTAGACCTTTTCTTGGTGCAGGCATATTTCCCTCGCTGCAAAGTAAACAAGCCCTTAGCCTCTACTTGGGGATATGGATGGTTACTTTGTGTGGTTGTCCTACTAAGAGCATCTTTTTTTGTCTTGTTTCTGATAATCTTTTTTTACCCTCCAAATAATTGCAGCTGCTGGTACTTCAGGCCGCCCACGCACCTTTAAGAAGGTCTGTACTATTCATGCAATTAGTTTCATCCACATGATGAGTGCTACTTTTATTCCCTGCGACCCTTTTGCACTCCTACGAGTCAAGATGGATTTCTTCATCACTTGCTTTGGATAATATTAAATACAGCTAACAGCTTTCTCCAATGCATATTTCATATTGCCCCATGGAAGATCACTTTCTACAATGGGTATAATGATTTGATAATTCGATGGAGTAATTATGTTTGTGGACTATGGAAGATTTGTGCTATGCCCTTATTGCAATAAAATTCCCAATTTAGTTTGGCGATCATATTGGTCCAAAAGTGTTAACCATTCTTTGTTGTTGAGTTTTTTTTAAAGCTCTGACGATGCTAGTACAATTTAGCTATTTCTTTGTTCAATGTAATGCATGCAATGTATAAAAAAATTATGATCGAATTTGGTTCCATCAATCAATGTCAACGTAAAAGTTTCATCAGCTAGGCATACCTACTAAATAAACAAAATCATCTATTTGGACATTTACCTAGCTGCAAATTTGATTGTGGCTTATATGTTCTTTCTGTAACAATTGGTTTGTTTTGAAAATTAAATAGAAGGAGGAAGAGGAAGAGGAGGAACAGGAAGAACGAGAAGAGTCCGAGGAGGAAGAATCTGAAGATGAGTCTGATGACAAACCTGTAAGGACTTTCCAATCCAGCTAGCTTATACCCATTTGCATGCTTCATATCTATTGATCTGATATGCTACTTTTTTTTTTTTTTGACAACATCTGATATGCTACTTTGATATTCCCAGAAACATAAAGGTACTGAGGGTATTATTCAGATTGAAAATCCAAACTTAGTGAAGGCCAGGAATATAAAGGCCAAGGAAGTTGATGTAAGTTGCTGACTACTGGTAGCATCTTTGTTTATTCTCTATTCTTAATATCACGATGCTTTTAGGAGGCAACTATGCCCTGCAGTTTCCCAGTTTTTTTCCTTCCGTATGTTATAAGTTCTCGTATTCTTAATGCAATGATACACGGCTCTCCTATGTATTCGAGGAAAAAATTTTATAAACACGCCTCTGTCTCTGTCCATGTATCTGAAATTCCATCATTTATTTTTTTCGCCATACTCCACCTGTGTGTTTGGATACTGGGAGGGGAGGTGGTGGCCACTGGGGTGCGGCTGGGAGGTGGCGGGCCGCGGGCGGCCATGGCCGATGTGCCCTGGGTGGCCTCGGGCGAATGGTAAAGCAGAGGAAGAAGATAAATGGGAAAAAAAAGAAAAATAGAGAGGGTCCCACGTGGGTCCCATGTAGATTGCTACTAACGGAGCTAATAGTATCCATCCATCCCAACTTGATCCCTCGTATATACCAAACAAAAAACTGGAACGGCTCCAACCCTCAAACCAAACACGAAATGGGTTCATCCCATCCCAAAAAACTGGGTTGGTTCGATCCCAATCCACTTGGTCCCAAACCAAACCACACGGCACGGAAACGTCTCCATGCCATATCCTGCGCATGTCTGTATCGGATACGTATCCGGTACAGGATACATGGGCAACCTGATGTATCCATGTAACTCAGGCTAACTGTTGCTGGCACTTTTGCTGCATAATAACTTAGTCATACTCTATTAGTGAATCTTCTTTTACCATATGCCCAGCTAACTAAGCATTCATTTTACAGCTTGGGAAGACAACTGAACTGTCAAGGCGCGAAAGGTACACTTCCTTACTAAAAAATGTGCCGTTGTCTTATTTTTCAACTGACAATAAATATGAATTTTGATATTTGCAGTTCATTTTCCCTGCTATACCTTTTTCTTTCAAATACTTCGTATCATTTATGAGGAAAACTCCTTAGCTTGCAAGCAGCGCAGAAATAAAACATGCAATTTCCCTAAAAAAATATGCAATGATCATAGAAAAATGTTACAGGACAGCCTTTTGCTTTTGTGCCAAATTTCCACACTTGCAAATGATGTTGCATGCCCATGAATTGCAAGAGATCACCTATCTAAGTTGTCTTGGCGTAAACATATTCTTGATGTTAATGTTTCACCTGTTACTGAAAAAGGGGCCATTGATGGGTGGTTGGGAAGAGATTACTATCTTTAAATGTGTTCTTAATTCTACATAGACTCTATTTACATGTTATCATGTTCATTCTATAGAGAGGAGCTTGAGAAACAAAAAGCTCACGAACGTTATATGAAGCTTCAGGAGCAAGGAAAAACAGAACAAGCACGAAAAGATTTGGGTGAGAACTCTGTTACACTGCTGATGCTCTACTGTTATGGCTTTGTATATTTCTAAAATGCACGAGACCAGAGCAACCTCAGTCTCAGCCTGCTTCTGCAAGTATCATCACAGTAGGCATTCTCAGTGATATTACCTTCTTATTTTTAAGCACAGCCTATTAGATCTTCTAGTCAAGTGTTAAGCATTTTCAGTCTACATTTTAGATTTGTCGCGTTTTGGGAGTGGTTTTATGGTTATATACAGACTTGCTGCATTCACTGCTGAATTTCCACCCCAATTTAACTTAACTTATGAATTGAAGTGTTGTAAAAAAAAACTTATGAATTGAAGTATTTTCTGCTTAGATGTTCTGCAATTGTGGAATATGATGGTTACCTTTTCATGTACCAAACAATTTTGAAGCTAAGATGCACACTTGCCACTCAATGTTTTCCTGCTACTTCAAGTGCAGCTCTTGGGGGTTCATATTGGATATAAATTGTCTAAATGCGTGCAATCTCATCAAATGTTGCTGTCGTTATTGAAACACTGCTCCTGAACTTTAAAGAACCATAATCCTTATAATTTTCTGGATGCAGAACGTCTTGCTTTAATAAGACAGCAAAGGGCTGATGCTGCAAAGAAACGCGAAGAGGAGAAAGCTGGTACATCCCTTTCTTTATCTTGCTTCATCCATGTTTCTGTTTGACCTGATGCTTACAAGTTTTATTTATTATATGGATATAGTTATGTTTAGTTTCTCCAAAAACGTGTGGTAACTTTGTTTTGTACTCCCTCCGTTTCAAATTATAAGATGTTTGACTTTTTTTACCCTAAGTTTGACCACTCGTCGGGAGTTGCTATATCTTTTTCGCAAGAAAAGTAATCAACATTTCTTGCAACGTCCTAGACCCTTGCGATCATCATCTAAGGGTTGGATCTGTCATCATTACAGATAACAGAAGACAAATAACAATTTAATATTTTTTCTATGAAAATACAAGGATAAAAAAGTGGTGTGTTGGCATAGAAAATAGAGAACAAAGGATAATAAATAATTTTTTTCTATAGAAAGACAAGGATAAAAAAATGGTGTATTGGCACAGAAATATTGAACAAAGGATAATAAACAATGTTTTCTATGAAAAAATGAGATAAAAATCAAACAGCAGAAGGGGGAGTCAAAGCGAGACTGTACACGTCGCAAGACGGAAGAGAGAAATTTCTTTCAACAGACAGATAGGGAAAGTGTAAATTTATTTATTTGTTGATTATGGCACGCACTGAATTTTATTTTGTTTACGGCAGCCAAGGAGCAGAGGAAGTCCGAAGCTCGGAAGTGACAGCAATAATCATTGGACCACGAGCCCACGAAGGCATGAAGACATTGAATATTTATTTCTATAATGCATCAGTTATCTTTTAAAAACCCATTCTCTATTCTATATTTCCATAAAATATGCATTGACAGCAGTAACGTGGTCTTGTGGTCGTGGCTTCCTGTAAACTTGAGCTTGGCAAAATTGAAAAGTAGTAAGATCAGTTTGTGCGAAATTAGCTCTCCTTTTTTTTTTATGTCTGTCGATGCTGGTGAAAATGATTGGTGGTGGGACTTTTGCAGCGAACAAATCGTTATAACTTTGTGCAAAATAATGGCGGGTAGTGGGACAGTTTGCGCGCTACGTGGGCGTGCTGAGGTGCTGCCCTACCCCGATAGTAGCTTCCGCGCGGCAGTGCAAACCATCAACGCTTGCTGCTGCTGCCCGGCATCGACAACGAATGCTACATACTGCAATGTTTGAAATGGCCACTGTAAGTCTGCAACAGACTGTTTGGAGCGAGGAATTACAAGGCACCAGATCTCTATGTCAAAGCCAATTTGTTGCGTCCCAGAGCAGAAGATTGTTTTCGCTTGACAATCCATATCCATAAACAAAATCAAAGCATGTGATGAGTTTCTACAGATCAAAAGGCACATCAAACGCTTTTTAAATGATAACCAAAGTAATCCCATTTGTTGATTATGCTAGCCAAGTTGCTGTGGTTCGTGCGTGGCAATGCACACTCTGCAAAAACACAAACAACAGATAGGAAACAAACGGTTTGAACACACCATCACTCACCAAAAAAGAAAAACAAAAGCAAAAAGGATAGACAATCTCAAATTCATACTGTATTGATTGATCAATGCTGGTGTAACAACGCTACAGGTTACAAATTTATTTGTCACCTTACATTTAATAACACATGCTCATAAAATTGTCAACAAAGAAGCCGGTTCAAACAAAATACCTATGCCTGCCTTTCTTTTCACTTTCATTTCTTGAACTTCCAAAGAATAATACACCCTTCAAAGGTATATCTATGGGTGTTTAAAGATTCACGGTTAAAAAGGCTATAAATAGATATAACCGCCTTCCTATGATGGGCTTATTCTGTTAGTACCCAACCACATGAAACATCATTCCAATCCTGTGTGCACATAA
>DXKC01001831.1:0-11029 GCA_031170775.1 Cymbopogon citratus
CCAATGAGCCAAAGCCTGAGAAGCAAGAGATTGCAGCAGACCTTCCTCCTAAGTACAAGAAACCATTGAACCAACAATGTACATGACTAGAATAAAAAGCATTGAATTTAAGGGGTCTCCTTGGCATAAACCACGTCGATGTAAAATGACCCCCTGGAATCCATTTTTTAAGAATCTGAGTTTCTGATACGCCAGATGGCCCAACAGATTTCTCTGTTGGCAAACTGATTTTAATCCAGGTCAATGTTGGTCAAAATTACATGGTCTACTATTAGCCCCCATAGCATAAGCTATCAAACTCCACATATACAAAGATGTCATACAACCAAAGAAAAGATGATTCACACTTAACATCAAAAGACACAGGACTCATTCCCCTTCCAGTTTCATTTTTGAAGATTATCTTTTGCAGAATATCTTCTTGTACAGTTAGCCACATAAAGATCATAACCTTCAGGGGCATCATAGATGCCATCTGCCTCAACCTATCTTCAAAAGCGGCACGCCTGGCCTCTTCTTGAAGATGTGTTCGCTGGACCCACATTGACAATGAGAGATGGGGCACTGGCTTGTTACAGCTTGCAAGTACTCTTCATGGGTTGGACAATAGCACAGAAAAACCAATTTGGGTCACAGTTGCGCCTGGGGGATTGATCAAACTAAGGCAGCTTAGCCCATGATGCATAGGCACGTAACAGATAATTAAACTTGAGACTTCTTAGTTTAAATCCTAGTATCCCTCTGGATGCAAATGTAAGGTTCTTAGGACATTGACGCTGTCCAGTATGATACTTTACCTAGTAATTTTCATGGAATCATGTTACCTAGAATGAATATTGTGAAAATATTTTTTGACGCAGAATTTTGCGATACTAATTCTAAGTTCTCAGTCTGCATATCGGTGGTCAAACTTTTGAAAATTTGATCAATACATACCAGAACAACTAAATTTGCTGTCAGACCTTTGTGGAATGGTGGGTTTAAAGATGGTTAATTTCCTCTGCAGTGGTATTCTTGAGATCAACTGTTCAAAGGATGTAAAGGTTCAAGGCATCATTGGACCCTGTTCTTCCCTGGAGAAGGTATGACACTGTGACCATAGCTACTTCGTTAATCAGGCATACAAATGACAATGTTGTGGTTTCTTTTTCTATAATTTCAAATGTTGATGTCATGTTATGCAGAAAAGTCCTTTGTCTTCTGACACTGTTATTGGTCAAGGAAACACTAGCGCTTGGAAGATGTGTGGCCTTGACAGGAAGACATCACTTTGCTTCTTTTATGATATTGCAAAAAAAGATGGCCCAGATTCAATTGGTCAATCAACAAGCAATCAGTTCTACTTTCAGTTCTTAACCTAGTAAGAAGATTTTTGGTCCTTTGGTCTATTCATGTAAGCACCAAATTCTGTTGAGGACGAATTTGTCTAACTTGAGGATGCAACATTCAGTTATCAGCACAATGAGGGTCAGATGAGATTAAGATCGACCACAATCTCCAGAAGATGGGTCTCTGGTGATAGCAATGTGGAGGCAAGTTTCCTTTTATTTGGCTAATTTACTAATTTTGAATTTTCAAGCACTTCATTTTTACAAGCTATAGTTTGTTTAGCTGATATGAAGTTCTCTATGTTCAAAACAGGCGCACGCCTGATTCATATTCCTTTCTATTGTGTTTTTGACTTTTTTTTAGTATTTTCTTGTTTCTCTTATGAAACAAAAGGTATTTATTCCTTAGCAAGTTCATTTGTGTTGTAGGAGCTAGTAGCTGGCTTTGATCAAGAAGCTGCAGCTGCAGTTATGGCACGCTTGGTGTCATTTAAGATGGAAACTGAGGTACCCCCAGCAAATTTTGCTTTAGTATCAATGCAAATATGTTAGTACTTTATTTTTTAGCTGTTGTGCAATGAGCCTTTTTGCTGTTTTGATGAGATGACCAAATTAGCATGCTATGTTATTATACAAAATGGGAATCATTATAGATCATTCTGCCCACACACTCCCTGTGTCAAGATGCTGGTCATATAAGTGTGATGTCAGCTCTCAACAATCGTAACTATATTTTGGAAAGCGGTTGTCTTGATGAAGTCTGCCCTTGCAATTTATTGGGGCAATATTAATACATTATCTGCAATTTCTTGGAGTATAGAGGCTGGAAGGATTCACAAAGCATCAGCAATAATTTGTAAATTATAAGTAGCTTAGCTCATCTTAATGTAACATTTCCATGTCATGGAGTATTCCAGGTTGATTTTGACCCAGTAAGATGGCTTGATCGAGCTTTGATACGTATATGCTCAAAATTTGGAGACTATCAGAAGGAGACACCTTCATCCTTCAGTTTATCCCCACGGCTATCAATATTTCCCCAGTTTATATTTAATTTGAGGCGTTCTCAGTTTGTTCAGGTAGACTATTCTCCTTTTTTCATTAATTAATTTTTTCAAAGATGATAAGGATACATCTCTGGATACTAATTATTATTTCTGTTGCAGGTTTTTAATAACAGTCCTGATGAAACTGCGTATTTTAGGATGATGTTGGACAGAGAGAATGTAGCCAATGCAGTTGTGATGATTCAACCTTCACTTATATCCTATTCATTTCAATCAGGGCCAGAGCCAGTTCTCTTGGATGCAACTGCAATTGCTTCTGACAAGATCCTTTTGTTGGACTCTTATTTTACTGTTGTCATATTCCATGGGGTGACCATTGCACAGTGGCGAAATGCTGGCTACCAAGATCAAGAAGGTCACGAGGTAACCTGTCAATGCTTCACAGCTTTGTGATGTTAGTCAACTGAAATGCCAAATTATTTATTAAAATTCGTTTTTAATATTTTGCCTGTCCTTTTAAATCTAACATAACTATTTTTATATATTATAGCATCAAGGTAGATCATATCTAGAATGCATTGTGGATTACAAGTTAACATGAGGTGCTTGTACAATGTTCAGGTGTTTGCCCAGTTGTTAAAAGCTCCACATGAGGAAGCTAATTTAATAATAAAGGAGCGATTTCCTGTACCCCGTTTGGTAGTCTGTGATCAATATGGATCTCAGGTATCGTTTTTTTTTTCCTGTCCATTATTGATTTCCGTAGTTCTGTTTGGCCACTATATGGTGGATTTGATTGTTCGTAGTCTTTTTTCTTGGTAAGTTCATGTGTAAAGTGATATTAAAGTCATACGTTTCATTTGAACATATAGCAATTAGCATAGTGCACATGGCTATAGATTCAGGGCATTTCCTGTAAAAAGCAGCATCATTTCAGTATCCATAGACAGGGATGCAGGAACGATGAGCCATCATCCCATCATCTGTGTCTAATGTTCAATTGCATGTAGATGAGCAACTGTTCATCATTTGCTGCTCGTAATATCCATATCCATTTTTCAATTGTAGTTGCAAAAACTTCCTAATCCCAAAACCACATCTAAACCAAACAGTGCTTTACATCCACGGAATTTGTCATGCCATCGGTCCACCAGTGCTAAAATAAGCCCTTTGTCCTTTGCTTCGTCTGCTATGTCCTAGACATATGTGAGCACTCCCAGAATCTAGCCATCTGTCACGTCTAACCACCAGTGCTCAAATTTAGTGTGTACTACCACAAGTATATTTTAACTTTATTAGAGGAATGATCATTATTCGCAATGGGAAGAAACTTAACCTTTCCATCGGTAAAAGCTCATGTTTTACATTTTTTTTTTTTTGCACATCTTCTCCTTCTACTATTTATATCCTTCTGGTATTTATACAGTATGTTGTAGAAGAACTAAAATTACTTTAAACTGCAGGCCCGATTTTTACTCGCGAAGCTAAATCCATCAGTGACATATAACTCGGATAATATCTCCCCTGGTGGAGACGTCATATTCACAGATGACGTGAGCTTCCAGGTTTTCATGGACCATCTCCAGAGGCTAGCAGTCCAATAGGATATGAATCTGTAGATCAGTGCATAGAGCAATTTTGTACTACCAATGATCTCTTCTGTAGAGTAAGGAGAATAATTATATTTTGTAATGTCTTACAAATTCGTTGTAGCTGGTTAAAAATTATATAATTTTCTTTCTTTTAGGATACAATCACATTTTGCATCTTGATAAATTATGATAATAAGTGAACTGTATAAAGAGAACTGCATTTTCTTTCACAAGGATGGTACATTTATTTGTATTTACTGAAGAGGCGTCTTTCAAATGATTAAGATGCCGATTTGCTGAGGCCCGGTTTCTTGCCAACTCTTTTCTACCCCACTACAGTGTTTTTGCGTTTTTTCATGAATCAAGGGACTAACATGTGTTGTTATGGTTCCCTCTTTCGAGCATGACCTGATGCCTAGCTATTTAGCGTGTGTTTAGCAGCAAGAAATGTTTTACCTCCTCTGCTTCAAATTATAAGATTTACATTTCAAATTATAAGCCTAAATTTAAAAAGTTGTCTTCTTTCAAATATAAGTTAATTTTTAATAATTATTATTAATAAAGCAAGCCACGACAAAAGAATTGATAATTTCCACAATTTTTTGAAAAGACAGAATGGTTAAACTTAATGCCAAAAAAGTCAAACGCCTCATAATTTGGAACGGGAGAAGTATATTGTCAACAGAATCACTAGAATCACCACCAAACGTCACAAAAAGAGAATCATTTCATTAAGTTTAGTTCTAATTTCAAGAATTTAACAAGCTAGGCAAACAGTTCCGTAAAGAGATTTTGATTAAGCACATAAATGTTTGTTAAGAGAATCTGGAACAAAGCGATTCTGATTTCATATAGACGTTTGTAGAGACTCTAAATCTAAAGCATCTCTAGAAGAATCTAGATCCCTATCAAACATATTCTTACTTTCAAGGCAGATTGAACCTTTAGCAAGGGCATCATCTATGCCCTAAGTTAGGACCTGCTTGGGAGATCTCTAACTGGGAGCCTATAGCCCTATATCAATATATGCCTAAACATCATTGCCCTAGAATCACCGCTATCGAAGTTAGATTAATGTCTCATGATGCTTGAGCATCTCCTGCACAAAATATATATGTATAATCCTTTTTAGATGCTGGCAAGTTCAAATACAAGAATGTGTCATTGTCTTGAGATCAAGATATATATTTTTCCCATTGGCATATTTCAAATAAAATATATATTTCTCCTGATAATTTCTTTTTTTTTTTGCCCCATCGCTTATGACATCTCGCCTTCTAGTACACAAAAATACATACTCCCTCATCCCTCATACTCTAAATGTTTTTTTTGCGAGAGGAACTTTCAAATGTAAATGCACTCCCTCTATCTCTGAATAAATAAAATTCCAAGAGTTTTCTTAAGTCAGATATACTATTTATGTTTGATTGAATCTATAGAAAACTAAATATACATATGATGAAAATATATTCATAGTATACTTAAAGACACTTATTTGATGTCATAAATCTTGATGCCCTTCTCCATAAATTTGATCAAATTTTAAAAATAGAATTGATTTATTTGGGGGACGAAGGTACTAACTACTAAGAATGAGAGGTGCTAGCATCCAATGGCTTGAAACACTAGATGCACATATTATGAAAATATTTTTTTTGATGTGTTTAAATTTATTTATTTAATGTCATCAATCTTGATGCTCTTCTCTGTAAATTTGATTCTAGTTTTAAAATAGAGGTACTTGAGAATAAGAGGTGCTAGCATCCAAAGCCCTCGAACATGTGGTCACGTTTCACTCCCTCAAAGAGTGGCTGAGCTCATCGCCCACCTTATCCTTATTCCATTGGTGATTGGTATGGTCGGACCGAGGTCATGATCAATGCCAAGCCCGGGTGATGCTGTTTCATGTATCGCTCGTTGATGCAAAAACTGCAGAGCAACATGAGGCGTGCTCTCTGTCACAATATCCCGTGCTGTGGTAGGACCAGGCCCCAGATTTTGTCTACGCCATGGATTTGGCCGGGGTCAGTAGCTAACGGAACAAACTTTCCATCTCAAAAAGACCCATCTTTTCATAGGAAGTCTGCCAATTTTTCCACCAAGGTCACACCATCGCCTCCCTCCACGGCCATGGAGTCCGGCGCAGACGAGGTGGCGTTCGAGTCCCTGGCACATTTCCGCATCTACAAGAGCGGGAGGATCGAGCGCCTGAACCGGCCTCCGGTCCTTCCAGCGGGCCTCGACGAGGCCACCGGTGTCACCTGCAAGGACGTCGTCCTGGACGCCGGCACCGGCCTCTCCGTACGCCTCTTCCTCCCCAAGCTCCAGGAACCATCCAAGAAGCTCCCGGTCCTCGTCTACTTCCACGGCGGCGCGTTCCTCATCGAGTCGGCCGGCTCCGCCACGTACCACAACTACGTAAACCCCCTCGCGGCCGCCGCGGGCGTCCTGGCGGTGTCCGTGACCTACCGTCTGGCACCGGAGCACCCGCTCCCGGCGGCCTACGAGGACTCGTGGGCCGCGCTCCAGTGGGCGGCGTCGGCGCAGGACGAGTGGATCGCCGAGCACGGCGACGTGGCGCGGCTCTTCCTCGCCGGCGACAGCTCCGGCGCGAACATCGTGCACGACATGCTGATGAGGGCGTCCGGCGGCGTGCCGCGCATCGAGGGCGCCATCCTGCTCCACCCGTGGTTCGGCGGGAACGCGCCCATGGAGGGGGAGCACCAGGGCATCGCGGCGGGCACCGCTGGGCTCTGGAATTACGCGTTCCCGGGCGCGGTCGGCGGCGCCGACGACCCGAAGTTTAACCCTCTGGCACCGGGCGCGCCGTCGCTGGAGAAGCTCGGGTGCGCGAGGCTGCTGGTGTGCGCCGGGAAGCAGGACGCGCTCTACATGAGGGACCGCGCGTACTACGAGGCCGTGGCGGCCAGCGCGTGGCCCGGGGACGTGGCGTGGCACGAGTCCGAGGGAGAGGAGCATGTCTTCTTCCTCCCGAAGCCCGAGTGCGAGAACGCCAAGCAGCTCATGGACCGCGTCGTGGCCTTCATTGCAGGGGCCTGACTTGCTTGCTCTCTTGTGCGAGGCGGGGCGCGGCACGGCCAGTCGTCATTGAAGATTGGAGTTGTGGGCAAGTTTCTCTCATTGAGATAAATAAATATGAATTTTTTTCTCATAGAAATGTGGTACTGAACTTGTTCTCCAAACTGAATTTTTAATAAGCAAATGAACTTGGGCCTTGTTTAGATGGCTAGTTTTTGTAACCCAAAATTTTTGTAACATTGCAGGGGCTAGAAACTTTGCATCCACTGCAGTTCAAATTTTTATAGCAGGCAATATTGTAACATGTGCAGTGCAATAAATGAGGGCCCAAAGACAGAATTGCCCCTGAAAGCTTTGCATGTCTCATGCATGGTATACTTCACAACAGCTGATACAAAGTATTATGCTGACCCAAAAAAATAATGACAATTATTACAAATGGTCATCTACAGAATACAAATGAAACTATTACGAGTCCTCACAATAAATACAGTCCGCAAGCAACATTATTACAAACTTCTCAGCAAATAAATGTAAAATCCAAGTCCTCCACAGGCAACATTATTAGTTCTCAGAAAAAATAAATTGAATCCAACTTCTCAGGATCTATTGTACAAGTGCTCCGCAAGGTAGTCACGAAATGCATTCATCTGTGCACGATCTTCACTATCAGGTACATCATCAGTTTCAGGCTGATTAATTGAGGCTTCCGGCGGCACATAATTGACATGATGATCTACCAGCCCGAAGTCAACGTCGTTGAGGCCACTTAATCTAATGAAGTTGTGCAATGCCATACAAGCAACTATAATCTTTGTTTGTGTTTTAGGAGGATAGGGTGGAATTTGCAACAGTATGCGCCACTTCATTTTCAGCACTCCAAATGCCCTTTCAATAACATTTCTAAGTGATGAATGGGCATAATTGAAGATCTCTTTTTTACCTCGTGGTTCTGCGGCGTTTTGGAAGTCTTGAATATGGTACATGGTTCCCTTGTACGGAGCCAGGTATCCTGGACGGTTTGCGTACCCGGAGTCCACCACGTAGAACTTCCCTACAGCAAGTACCTGTAAGTGTTAAATACTGCAATTAGAAATGTGAGATGTATTAACAGCTAAATGGCTACCTTCAGGTGGGTGCGGAAAGTCATCCTTCCATGTAGTCATTGCATCTTGGAACACTCTCATGTCATGAGCTGAGCCAGGCCACCCCGCAAGGACAAATGTAAACAACATGTCAAAGTCGCAAGCAGCCATGACATTCTGTGTTGTCATGCCCTTGCGACACAGGTGCTGTTTAAACATATCAGCAGCCACTGTACAAGGCATGTGGCTGCCATCTATAGCGCCTAAGCAATCCTTGAATTCAGGATAGAACGGAGGGTTCATCACCCTTGAACGCATATTTGTAAATTCTAGATCCCTAGGTCTAATGATGTCGTCCGCAAGCCTAACCACAGACTTGGGCACTCTATAGAACATTGAGTGGACTGTGCCCATTGATCTCTCAAACATGTCCTCTGCTTGCCTTACTGACTGTGGAGCACCTAGAATCCAGAGGAACATTCCTAAAGCCTCAATAGAGGTCGACTTCTTTGTGTCTCTCAGCCCATACTCATTTCTTAACAGAGTATGCAAACTATAAAACATCTCTGGGGTCATTCTAAACATGTTGTAGCAGACTGTTAGATTGGCTAGCTTGCGTTCTACCCATTCCAACCCACTCATCAATGGCACCCTATAGTCTGCCCTATTGCAGTACTTGTCAATGTGGACGGCTAATGCAGCATACATACCATATATCGCTGCAATTTCTTCATCATCATCTTCTTGCAACCAAGCAAAAAACTCCCGCTTCCACTTCTTGCGCCTAGCAGCATGATGATCCTCCCTTTCTTCATCATGGCTAACAGGTTCCTGCACACATGCAGCAAATAAACGAACTATTTTCAGTACCAATTCCAATAAACGAACATAAAAATGCAGCCTAACCTTGACAAATGTAATGAAATCTCCCATTCAGGCATCACGCATAGATTATAGCACATCACATCGACATTTATAAACCGAGCAATAACACTTTCAAGTTCAACAAACACAAACATACACAATAAAGTTCACAACAAATGGTTCACAACACATTCAAGTTCAAGACACATTCATACGACACACACAGACACACAAACACACCCACAGCTGCATGCATGGAATAGGGGGTCTTAGTTCCGGACCGAAGCGTAGTGGACAAGAATGTCATAGCGCCCTTGGTCATCTGCGTCCTCAAAGGTGGCCATGTCACTTTCACGATGCTGTAACTTGAGGATTGCAAGCCACAAGTTTGGACGGCCCCTAGCAGCACAGACATCTTTCGCCATCTGCCTCACTCGCTTCTGCCTTTCTCTCAATGCTTCCTCCTTGGCGTCCTCGGCTCGCTGCATGTCTTCCCAGATCTGCGCTTTTTTGACAGTTATTGGTCTCCAGAATGGTGGTCAGACGGTTGGACAAGTGCTGCATTTCACGAACTGCTGGGCTCTTGACTTCTTGCTAGGACTGGTAGCTGTGCTGTGAGTGCTCAGGCTACTGAAGCTCCTCTTGCTGCCACTGCTGTGTGGAGTGCTCAGTGGAGTGCCGTTGCCGCCGTCTTCGTCTTCGTCAGCATCACTGCTAATGTACTGCGGCCCACTGCGGGAGCCAGGTACGTATGCGCTCTCCCCTGTCACTGCAGTGCCGTCGAACATCCTCTCCAGTTCTGGTAGGTAGTCTGGAAGGCCATCCTTGAGCTTCTGAATGTCCTTGTCCTGGTAGGTAGCAAAGATGTCAGCAGGAAGTGTGGTATATTTTAGGAGTTATGTACAAGTAGGAATAAGTTGTACCTCGCTTTCCTGCGCCCACCATTCATCATCAGCATCTACAGAACCATCAGCACGACGGCCCAATCCAGTGCTCTCGTGCTGCAGCTTCTTTATGGCATTGTATTCCTTCTTCAGATCCCGAACCTTACTGCCAAAGATTCGGTTATCGTGAACCAACTTTGTGGCTTTGTAGTACTCCTCTGAGATTTTTATCCACCCCCACTTTGACATCTGACCCCTCGTGCAGTAGCCAAGGTCCATCTGATCGCAGTACAGCTTACAGAAGATCTTAGTGTGGTGCGGATACCACTTAGCCCTGTCAAGCCACTTCTTAAATAATGGATGGCTCAAACTTGAGAAAATATGTAGTCTAGACATAATGAATGCCTAGGCAATTGTCATTTCCTCAAATACACTAGACAGCATAATGTAGAGGGTAAAAGAATTGCATTTAGTTGCCAAAACGTATGAAAACATGTCAATCAAACAATACAACAACATCATGTAGATGGGAATGGATCCAGTTCGCATGTACATGTGAATCAAACAATACAACAGCATCATGTAACAAACATTTATATGCATCAATCTGAAAGCAGGATGTGACATTTTGAGGAAAAGTAGACATTTCAGCACACAAAGGACAATCATTTAGATGGGAATGGATCCATACCGGGATATCAGGAAGAGGAATGTTGTCGTCGGCAGGCTCGTTCTGAGGGAGACGTCCACCGCGGCCCCTAGAATCGCCTGCTGCGCCGGTTGCTGAGGGACGGCGGCGGCCACCGGTTCCGCCCTCTCCACCCTCAGACTGCAGGATGTCTTGGTACGATTGCATGTCTGGCCAGGTCCCGCCGGCGTTGAGGTCGAGGTCACCCAGCCTCAGCTGGCTAGGGGTCACGTTGCTCAAAGACGGGAAGCCGGGAGGCGGCGCGACGCCGGAGGTGTACGCACCGGAGCCAGAAAACGACGGCGGCTGGGACATGAAGTCCCTGGTGTGGCTGCTCTCGCCGTAGCCGGAGGTGAAGCCGCCATCGGCGTAGCCGGAGTTGAATGAGCCGCTGAAGTTGGAGTTCAATCCGCCGCCGAAGCCGAAGGTGAAGGCGGCGTTGTTGAGCTGGCGGCCATCGTTGCCGTCGCCGTCGAAGCCGTCCATACCTCACCACGGGTACAGGGACGCCAGATCTGGAAGAGGTGAGGGTGGATCTGGCC
>DXKC01001841.1:0-11731 GCA_031170775.1 Cymbopogon citratus
CCGGTTTTTTAAGTTATGAAGAGGTCTCTGTGCAGATTTTGTCACTACCAATACCAACCTCCGCTCACTGAGTTTTTGTAGTGTTAGTATTTGCAAGAAGGCATGCCTATGAGTGATGTGTTCCCACGTAGTAGGCTTCGCGATTTCCATTTGGTGCTGTGCTGGACATATTTGCCTGATTACACCATTAGATGATGTCTGCCATTGGTTTCCTTTCTGCATTCTGTTTTACTGTTCCGTTAACTGGGCTAGGACTTAGTGCATTGCACTGCGCCAATGACAGCGATATGTGCAAGTAAAAAAAAAGTGACAATCTGGCCTCCTCAAATTCTTGTTATATATGTTCCATCTTTTTTTTTATATGTAGTGGCCTCCTCTGACCAATTTCTTGCCATAAATAAGAACAAGTAAGCAAATTCCTTTACTTGGCAGACAGTTATTATGTCCTAAATTCCATACTCTCTTGCAGCCCCTGAGAAACGTCTTCGGTTCAGAACAACCGTTGATGCGTCAGAAACACAAGTGATTGAGGCTATGCAGAAGATAGCTTCACACATAGGGAATACTTCTAAATTCAGCAAGGCATCAAAACTGGCTTTGCAACTTATTGAGGCTGGAAGCGTCAAGCCTGGAACAATCGGTCATTTCTTTGCTATACTAGAGGCTGCGATGTCTTCACCAGGAGCATGCAATGAGCCTTCTGTGCGAGCAGACTACCACAAATTGTTTGATGCTGCTCAGGGTGTAACAGAGGTGAAGTTTCTGATGTACCTGAAACAAATTGTTGCTCAGTTGTGTCAGGTCACTATGTGTTTCACTACTTTCACTAACAACTTGTGATTAATGTGCAGTTATTCAACCAACAGCAGAAAAATCAGTTCGACATATGGGTGCTGCATGCGGTGGTGGCTAATGATCTTTTCACTGATGACAGTTTTGTGGTTAGTATATTTCTGTGAACACCACATGTTGCTTATCTTCACAACCTAAGTATGAAATAGTTTACTAGACTAGATGTATTTGGCAGCTGCTGTAGATATGCGATCATCAGACATGCTGTCATAACCCAATACATATCACCCTGGGGATACTGATGCTTGAACCATGTTCTTGCTTTTTTTTTTTAGTTCTCAAAGGCTGTAGGAAAGATCAAAGATGCTATTTCAGCCCTGCCTGTGGCGACAGTGGATGATGACAATGATGAAGCGGCAGCTCTTGCTGCTGCGAGCAAAACAGACACAGTGACAGAGAACAAAACAGATCATGGCATTCCAGCTGCCGCATCAGAGCCAGCAGAGGAATCCTCTGATCCTTTTGGTTTAGATGATCTCCTTGAGCGCAAGCCGAAGAAATCTGAGAGAGCTCGAGAAAAGGAAGTTGCAGCTCTGAACAGAAAAGCAGACGAGGAGGAAGCAAAGAGATTTCTCAAGTCCCATCGGGAGGCCCTTCTGAAATGCCTTGAAATAGCTGCTCGGCGCTACAGAATCCCATGGTGACTTCTCTTCTCTGATAGAGCACCATCCATCCATATGCATGCTTAGTATTCTATTTTATGTTTGGTATTGAATGATATCTTGCTTGTCAGGACGCAAACCGCCATTGACATATTTGCGAAGCACGCGTACGACAACGTGACCCGTTTCACACAGCAGCAGCGGGACGCGATCGTGAAGCTGTGGAACTCGATCAAGGAGCAGCAGATCCGGCGGAAGCATGGCAAGTCGGTGAGCGGGAAGCTGGACGTGAACGCCTTCGAGTACCTCCAGGAGAAGTACTCGCACGAGAAGATCAGCATCCGGCACAGCGTCGGCGGTGGCGGCGAACGCCGCGCCACTGCGTGGCTCGGCTAGGCCGGTCGGCAGAGCCGCTGTTGCTGTCTGATCCCGCTGCGTAACATGGTGGTCTGGTTCGGTTCAACATTTCAACAAGGACGGCTTTCGCCTGATCCATTGCCTTGCCTCCCCCCTTGGATTTCGGTGCAGACTGAGTGTATGATCAATGCGGCGGATGATGCAAGGGTCTCTCCTTTGCTTCAGCGACACGGCGTGGGAGTTGTTTGTGCTTGGTTTTTCGTAGAGGAGAGTTGACATCTCCATCCCCATGATCTCATTCATCGGCTCCGAAGCATGGTGTAATGTAACCTTGTGACTGACTTGACTGACTGAACAACCGTGTGCACGTGTGGGGGCAACTGCCTCGTGCGTGCGGAGTTTGGTTCGCCGCGTCGTCTCCTCGTAACTGCAAGTTTGATTGTTGGCAGCGTGCGCAAGTTTGATTGTTGACAGGCAGCGTGTGTTCATTTCACCTGTATTATAAACGTGTGATCTCATACTAGAAGGTGTTAGAATAAGCACCGTATTGGTATCAGGGGTATGGTTTGGTAGCATAGCATGTGCCTGTTCCCCAGTACCGTATGACAATGGCAATGGCAATGGCAGTGGCGGTTTCTGCCTGCCTGCTTGGCTGCTGCAATGTTCGGTCGAAGGCTACTACCACTTCCCCTGTGACTGACTGTCTGGTTCCCCTTGTGCGCTGCAGCGACGGTTGAGACTGCAGTGCACTGTCGGCGAACACCGAACACAGGAGCCCTCATTTTTTTGCCATGGCTGCAGCTTTCCAGCCCCAGTGTCTGTCTTGGTCAGCAGTGCCCTGGAAGCTGCAGCAGCAGCAGCAACTGCGGCTTGGCAGAAAACCAGAGAAAGGCCCTGTTTGATCTAGGGGTTAGAGTTAGAGTTGGTTAGTTTGTGCCAAACTAGCTCTAAAATAGCCAAACAGAAGGGCTAGAGCTAGTTTTTTCACTCTAGTCCACCCAAACAACTCTCCCCTCCAAGGGATGTTTATTGGGCTAGTTTGCTCCCCACCAACCTTATCTGTCACACCAGATCCGGTTTCTCTCTCTCCCCAACTTCCGTCGGTCTCTCGCACACGAGCTAGCCACACTAGATCCTGATAAAAGTATGGTTTAAATGAGACAAATGATTAGAAAAATGTATTTATTGTGAAACTAGCCCTTGGATCCAAACACCTCAATAGCTAGAGCTAATTTGGGCTAGAGCTAAACTAGCTCTAGCTCTAGCCGGGCTAGAAGGATCAAACAGGGCCTAAGCAATGCCAAGCAAGCAAAGCGTACAGACAACAAGACGAGGACTCTCCGTCGAGGCCAAAGCTTTGCAATTTGCATTGCAAGCAGCAGTAACTCAGTAAGTGATGAAGTGTACGTAGGCCAAATGTTTTAGTTTTTGGTCTTGTTTAGATCCATTAGAATTGCAAGTTTTTTCACTCTCTCTCCATCATATCACCATCATATCAATCTTTGGCCGCATGTATGAAGCATTAAATGCAGGTAAAAACAAAAACTAATTATACAGTTTAGTTGGACATCACGAGACGAATCTTTTGAGCCTAATTAATCCATAATTGGATAATATTTGTCAAATAAAAACAAAAATGATACAGTACCCAGAAATCTCACTTTCTCACTTTCTGACCCATCTAAACACAGCCTTTGTTGTTATTTTTCTTCTTTTTTTTTTGATAAGGAGGAAGCTAGAGGCCAAATGTCTTCGAGGATGTATGAGCAGTCAAAGGCGATGATGGATGAAGCAATCAGGGGGCGTCGTCGTGCGATTAGATTAGTGCATGTGAGCAGGACAGGACAGGAGAGGCCTGGGAGGGTGCCGTGCCGATGGATGAGTGGAGCGGAGTGTGCATACTGTACTAGTGTACCGTACTGCACAGTGCGGCCGTTCGGCGCGAAATGCTTTGTTTATGCCAGCAGCACGTACGTGCGTGCACAATCACCTCCAATTTTTTTATACCACCTCCCAATCCTGAAAATCTTCGTTCAACCCGTCCATGTCATTGATTCGACTTGTTCGATTTGACACGAGTACAACTCATCACCTGCACGACGTGCTAGTACTACATGCTAAGCCTTCTGCTAGATGGGTCTCATCTCAGGCCTGGTTTAGTTTCCACGTGCCAAACTTGGGAGAAACACTGTTTCGACACTGTAGCAATTTTATTTGTATTTGATAAAAATTATTCAAACATTAATTAATTAGGCTTAAAATGTTTGTCTCGTAAAGTACAACAAAACTGTGCAATTAGTTTTTAATTTTATCTATATTTAGTACTCTATGCATGTGCCGACATTTTGATACGATGGCAAATCTTTTTTTTCATAGTGAATTTGAGAGAACTTTTTGGAAACTAAACGAGGCCTTATACCAGCAGCTCGGACTAAGGCCATGTTAAAGTTTAAAATTTTTATAAGATTTCTTGTCACATTAAATATTTAGACGTATGCATGAAGCAGTAAATGTAGATAAAAATAATAACTAATTATATAGTTTGATTGTAAATCAAGAGACGAATTTTTTGAGCCTAGTTACTTTATGATTGGACAATAATTATGAAATACAAACAAAAGTGCTACAATAGCAAAATTCAAAACAATTTTGCATCAAAACAAGGCCTAAAAGATTATTGCTAGCCCATCGTCGATTTAACGGCATTTTTTTTTTTACTGCCGACGTGCCCATCGACAGAAATCTATGATAGCTTCATCAATGTCAATATTCTTATCAAGTTGAAAGGTGTTTTGTGATAACTAGATTTAGAAAAGATTCTATTTAATTAACTCCATATATGAAAATATTGTAGAGTAAAAAGATAATGATACTATAAAGTATCACTCCGAAATTTCTAATATATACCATATTTTATGACTTGTCACGATTGCCTAAGGTTAGTTATGGTGGATTATTATTATTATGCTTAAATAGCCTTAAATTCTCATGCATTTTTTTCATCATCTACCTACTGTATCTCTCCATGTCTTGGTTCCATGATAGACATAGTTTCTCTTCTTTAATCTCCAATGCCACATTATCATTATGTTTAGTTAGAAGATAGAAACTAGCTACTCCACCCGCCCAAAATAGATGACCTTACAATCCAAATACATATATCAACTCCTTGAGGGGCATTTGGTCTTTTGTCTTATGCCAGAACACTATTGAATCAACCGAAATCGTTGGGCTTATCAATCGGCTGAATAAGTTAGGGGTACCCTTAGGACTTAGGTTATCTCGAACAGTATGAGCTAACACTAGCTCTAAGCTGACAAATATGGAGAAATGTATTTCAGCAAGTGCAGCTTTGAACATTGTGCTATGAGAGAAGGGTGTAAAAACGTGTGAGACTATATCTCTTAACTCTATATGTTAGCCTCTTGCTTTTTATAATATTCCGTGATTAAAACATCAATTCAACTAGATCTAAGTTAGACCATCAAAGACGTCCGTGATGAAAGAAGCACATTAATTAGTTCCACTAGTAGTCGTAGCAGCAGGTCCTGCCAAATAGAAGGCCTAATATGAAGAATATGAACTAATTATAGTCTAACAAAAACTACTATATGCTAATTGATGAGTAAATCTCATTAGAGAAAAAGAAAAAATTTGATTACTCCATGTTGTTTAGTACTCTAGATTATTATCAACGATGGACTAAACTTTAGTCCGGTGATCAAACAGGCATTTACAGCTAAGCTATAGCTTCAGGCTGTGGTGGCAGCTTAAGCCAAGCAACCCTTTCTTCAACACAGCGTTAACACGTTTGCTCCCTTCGAACCAGACACCCTGCCCTACCTGTCCACCCGGCCCCCTCCTCCGGCCTCCGTCCGGCGCTCCCCTTCCTCTCCTCTCCTCGCCTCCTCCTATAAATCCATCTCCCCTCGAGTTGCACCGGTAGTCCACAAGCAGGGCGGGTGCAGTGCAGCTTGCGCGTCGTCCTACCATAGCTAGCTAGCTAGCACACCATTAATTAGGATCAGAGACGACGATCGACTAGCTAGCTAGTTAGATCGATCTTGCTTCAAGTGCGACCGACATGGCCGGAGCCGCCGCTGCTGCTGCTGCCGCCGCCGCGACGGGCGCGGGGTCCCCGTGCGGCGCGTGCAAGTTCCTGCGCCGGCGGTGCGTGCCGGAGTGCGTGTTCGCGCCCTACTTCAGCAGCGACCAGGGCGCGGCGCGCTTCGCCGCCATCCACAAGGTGTTCGGCGCCAGCAACGCCTCCAAGCTGCTGTCCCACCTCCCCGTCGCCGACCGCTGCGAGGCCGTCGTCACCATCACCTACGAGGCGCAGGCCAGGCTCCGCGACCCCGTCTATGGCTGCGTCGCCCAGATCTTCGCCCTCCAGCAGCAGGTGATTTAAAATGATCATCGATTTCAATTCGTTCTTTGTCGGCGCGCAGCACCCAGTGCAGATCATCGACTTCATTTTGTTGTTTTGAATCCGATCGAAAATAATTTATAATGGATGCACCATGCTGCAGGTCGCCATCCTGCAAGCGCAGCTGATGCAGACCAAGGCGCAGCTCGCGTGCGGCGTCCAGGGCGCCGCGCACTCGCCGGCGAGCCACCCCCACCAGTGGCCGGACAGCGCCCTGCTCAGCGCCAGGAGACCCGGCGCCGGGCCCCTCGACGACTGCTTCATGCCGGAGCTCATGGCCGGGTTCAGGGACGACGTCGCCGCGGCCGCGCAGCATTGCGCCGGCAAGGTGGATGCCGGAGAGCTCCAGTACCTGGCCCAAGCCATGATGAGGAGCCCCAACTACTCCCTGTAACTGCCTAGAATGATAACAGAGACCATGCGTTTTGGAGCCATGCCATGCCATCTCATCTCTCCACTCTGCTAATGCAAGAAGTGCGAGATGAGCTAGAAAGAAATTCCTGCAAAAGGAAATTAACAACTTGTGTACCAGCTAGTGATGAAGTACTCTCTTTTTTCTTTCTTTTGTTGTTGCTATATATCATCAGTGTTCTGATCTTATATAATGGTAATGTTTAGTGGGTACTAGTATAAATCATATATAGTTGTTGGCAAGCATGCATCTCTTTTTTTTTCTCTTTCTTTTTTGTTAATCACTTCTAGCAAGTGGCTGGCTAAATAAGAACTTACTGCTCTCTGATATTTGAGGAGATAGATAAATTCATCTTCACATGCATGCATGACATCTCTTTGGCAGTTGGCACTGACTGTGACTGGCAATGCTGAAGTGAACCAGTCTTGCTATCTGGACATGATTGATTTGATACACACATGTGGCTTCTCCAACAACAAGACCTGTTGAATTTGTTCATTCAGTATGTACAGTATGCCATCACACTAGTCAGCAGATGATGCAGTCAAACTGCACTCTGAACTTCTGTGCCCCCTCACGTTTCTCTGGACCTGAAAAACTGCATCTGGTGTAGCGTTGGGCTCCAAGTTTTGTGCAAACATTCATTCATGTCAGCATGAGTCCATGGGATTTTATTCTACCCCTTATCTAGGCCTTGTTGTCTTCCTAGTTAGAAAGTTGAAAGTTGAATTCTGAACTCCTGTAGCACTTTCGTTTGTATTTGACAAATATTGTCCAATTATGGACTAACTAGGCTCAAAAGATTCGTCTCGTAATTTAGAACCAAACTGTGTAATTAGTTACTTTTTTATCTACATTTAATGCTTCATGCATGCGGCTAAAGATTGATGTGATGGTGATGTGACGGGGAAAAAATTCCACTTTCAACTTTCAAAGGGACTAGAGGAGAACAAGGCCCTACTTGATGTACAAATAAATACGAGTATGATGGTAGATGCTCCCTTGGAAAACAATAATAAGATACTCCTAAACACTGCAACGGCTTACAGTTTCAGAGTGGAGGGTACTAGAAGCTTCAGTAGCAGAACCAAAAGCTGAAGCAAGATTTTGACTTGGCACCAATATCTTGCTCTCTAGAGACCCTAAAACGACTTGTATGCATTCGTAGGCTGCTGTTGCTGCTAATCCTAGTTTTCCATGCCATGCAGAGTGATTGTCCCCTTGACAAAGGACAGGGTATGAACTCCTCTGCCGCAGCAACGTTTACTTTTGCGTCCTAGAACTGCAACCACAGCAGTAGAGAGGAGTGTGTTTTACAGCACTCCTACATAGTTGTTGACCTTGTAAACCTAGGAGTAAGCACGTACGCACATTGCACAGAAACAGAAACACGGTGAGGCTATATAGCTAGGCCACTGATCCCAATGGCTGATTTCTTGGTAGAGTTGACTGTGATTGGAGGATTGACTAAGTTACTGCTTCTGTGGTAATAGTAGTAGTGTTGAGCGCGCAGTAAATTATTCCTGCCACTAATTGATCAAGCTAATGGTATTGCAGCAGAGAAAGAAAATGACTCTGACGGCACACTCCAAAAACCTGATGAGTATGTGGTATGGTAGCCATGCATGGGATGGGAGGGTTTGACTATCCAACGTTAATCACATTGTGGTGATTGAGATAGACATGCCAAATAATGCAGTGTTTCTTTATTTCAGACATCAGATAAGGACAACAATCAGTAGGTTTATTTGTAGGGTTAGTATCTTGGAACTCTAAAATTTTCATTCAGACATGCGTGTTCTTACTGAATCCATTACAAAAGGGGAGGCTAATGTGCTACTGATATCTAGCTAGTAAATCCAAAAAAAAAAAAATTATCACAGCTACTAGCAGCTAAGGCTCTTGATCGACGCCAAAGAACAGCTAACTGTTCAGATGTTCTAAAGCTAGCTGCTGCCTGCAGATTAAGCAAGCAAGCTACATACTACACAACAAGACGACGTAATAAAACTGAACAAACAAATCTTGATCAATACAGTACTAATAATCTGAAGACGACGAATGTTATAGCTGATTTAACAACACGGATAGGTCAGTGACTTTTGCGATCAATCCACCGTACCCTCTTGCTTTATCGATCCATGCAAAGCCGTAGATTTAACGCGTGATTAATGTGGCTTAGAATAGCAACATCTACACACATGGTTAGGTAGCCTAGGATGCTAATAGCCCGTCATTAAGGTTGGCCGGCCGGCCAGCCGGTCCTAACAGCGTGTCATCACCAAGCTTGTTCTTATCACTGTCTCATGATCACAAACTAGCTAGCTAGAAGGTCAATTATATATGCAAGCCACAGGGAAGATGACAAGCAAACAGTTTATTTGTGTGCTACACGTATTTGCTGTCCCCGAATTGAGATTATTACAGTTTATTGCTGCTCAGAATGCATGTCATGAGAAACAGCCCCTGAAGTTTAGAAGGCTGTCTCGTAAAGTCGAATGCAGGCTCATTTAGTTATGTTTTGCCTTGGCACTTTGTGTCTTGTACCAAGTTTTAGTATTAGCATGGGGTAGCAGGGAGTATTTATTTGGATTCTTCAGGCAGGCATTCATCAATATCAGCTGGCCCTGGTCAAAGGGCTGCTGGCTGGTCATCAGTCAAACCAAACAAATAAAGCTCAGCACGGAAAATTAAAGGCAAGGGCTTATTATGGCACTTGATAGTGATTAGACCCCACTAATCAACCGACTTAATTTAGCACTGATCCCAAGACGAAAAAGCACGTAATGGAAAGCAAGACTGGTGCTGTGTCTTTGTTTTGTGCATGCAGCTGCTTTCCATGGAGGAGCAAAAGCAGAATTTGAAGGTGTCAGATCGAGGTCTTTGGCTCTTTGCAGCATGCATTAGCATTAGCTAGAGCTCGTAATGGAGGAGTCAAAATATGCACGAACTCTGGCCCCCCTAAAAAGACCAAAACCAAGTGCGATCGATCACCATAATAACGCTTGTTCCGAACAGGATAAAGCTTGAAAAGCTTGGAAGAAAGCAGAGAGAGCAGAAGCTATAGGCCGGAGGATGCAGTGGCAGTGCACTATACAGCAGTAGTATTATCCGGTGATGAACAAGTGCCTTGGGAATTGTGCTTGTGGCGCCTCCCCCATCATTCCAGTTGAAGAACTTTGATTGATTTGTGTCCCTTTCTCGAAATGAAGTTCTTGTTGGATGTGCGTTCACAAATGTTCCTCTCCGGTATTTTTTCAATAAAATAAATAAAAAGGAAGTCAGAGCTGCTGATAACTTTATACTGTTTGCAATTCTATTGATGGTATTTTTTTTAGTGGAATTGTAGCTGCCTTTGAGGACGAGATGCTCCTTATTATTAGTACTTGATACTTTGATGATGATGATGATAAAGGCTTGGGTATGTTGCATATGTAGGCCCAAAAGTATGGGCCTGGGCCTCGGTCATTTGAGGCCCAACGATTTTCCAAGAAAAGTAGCTATTCACTACAGTTCCTCTTTAAAAAAAAACTATTCACTGCAGTTAGGTGCCACTGCATAAATGTTTCTTACTATTTTGTAGTGCTGGGAGGAATATGAACTTGTGTCAGGTAAATTTCAGTCTTTCTAGGAGCGAACATTTCATAATTTTTGTGTTTGTTGTTTGTCTCCACTGCTTTTCATCTAATAGTGATTGGAGAAATTTGGACATGTGCCACCAGCTTAGTTTCAGTCTAGAAGCTAACCTTGTCAATTCTTGTGCTTCTAGTTATGGTCCATTTCCAGTCATATCATAAGGAAAAAACACTAAAAAGACAACCTTTTCGTTTTCAATCTAATGTGTCCATTTATTTCATGGATCAAGATTTTAATGTATAATAGGTAATTGTCATTATTGCTCTTTTTTTGTTTAAAAATTTGGTTAGTAGAATGAGGTAATATGCCAAAAGAATTAGAATCTGCTTTGTGGTGTGATTGTGTGAACAAGACTGCTTTTGTGCTGCTCATATTGCTATTTTCAGTGAGCTTGGATCACATGGGTTCTGTGACTTGGTCCCTGGGCCATGTAAGAGATAATATCATTGCCTTACTGGTTTACATGTTGGTAATTTCGGATCTTATGATGCAATTATGGTTCATGTGTTCTGCCTTCTGTGTATGTCCAGGAAATTGCTCATGAAAAATACTGTAGTATTCTGATGCTACTAACTTTTTTTATATAAAGATGTTTATACTAATCCTTTACAACTATGAGTGTCTGAATGATTTTCTATTAAATGATCATGATCAATCACTGCCTGCATCTTTTCCTTTTGAGGCACACCATTTGATTTCAGTAGCACTTCCAAGTGTTTCTTCCCAATCACCTCGGCACCTTTGCTTAAGATCAGTCCTCTTGGCTCTCTATGAACTGCTGAAAGCTCATAATTTCCTGGCAGACTTTAGATACTTTTGTGACCTTTCAGTTGATACCAGAGAGGCTCCATTCAGTTGGGTTGGTGAGCGCTTCTGGTTGTTCATGCCTTCTCAACACAGCAACTTCCTTCCATGCTGTCTACCGAAACATTCTGGTACTGTCAAGCGTCCATCGTTTCTGAAGGCCATAGCAACAACTGCTACTACTACATTTGGTGCAAACTTCTCCCCTTTCGGACTGCTCCAACCACAATGCTGGTACTGAATACATTAAGGTTGGAGCGGTCTTTGCTTACACGATTTCTGCGTGCATTCAGGTTCAGTATCTACTTCCAAGGTCTGACCTTCAGTTAACGATGTGATTAGCAGGATAAAGCTCTGCGTCCCTCTCTTTTATTTATATAAAGTAAAAATTTGGGATCATGTACATGGTCCAGATGAGACTTGAGAGAATCAAAGTAACGGCCTACAAAGCCCGTCTGTGATGGTAAGCACATGGCGCCGACACATATTGACAAGCTTTTTCCAATCAGAGAGCTGACTGTTCCCACAGTTTCTCTGCCCTTCTGTTCGGTACTAGATTCCAGGCCTTATTGGAGCGTACAGTACCTTCAGCCCTCAATGTGGGACATTCAGCTTCAAAATCATAAGCCAGAGAACAGAGAT
>DXKC01001844.1:0-17566 GCA_031170775.1 Cymbopogon citratus
CGGGGATAAGCTAGCAATCTGGGTCCTTGAGGATAAAGACAGCAATGAATGGACCTTAAAGCACACAGTCTGCTGTAAGCATCTGGTTGGAAGGGAGGATATACCCTTTGACTTTGAGTTCATTGTTGTTGCTATCCACCCACACCGCAACATGGTATTCTTTGTCTTTGGTGATGAAAACACACTAACGTCTTATGACATGGATAGTGGGAGTGTGCATTTCATTCGTAATCTTGGACACATTTACCCTGACTCTGAATATTTTCAACCATATATTCCCTTATTTTCAAAGTCATTGCCAGATGCTGCGAAACAGTAAGCTGACTTTCTCAACCCGCTCAACCTCTGCTGATGTTTTGGAGCATGGTCTTTAGTTGCTGCAAAAGCTACTACTTGTATACATCTTTCTGATGTTGTACTTTTGATTCATACTTATGTACACTGATATGCCCTGACTTCATTGGTGTATCAGTTAACTTGGTAATTGTACTTGCCTTTATCTAATCAATTGTGTATGAAGTAGCATTGGCAAACTGCTAGTACTTGACAGTGTATGCTATCACCATTTTGTGGAGACCGAACCATGATTAATGCCTAATATGCATGTGAACCTCCCGTGTACCTTCTCTTTACACAGTACTTTGTCTTGCATTGTGACTCCTGCATTTTCTTTTCCTTTTTCAGCATTGTGTTCCTTATGTGTTGTCAGATATTTATTTTTCTCCTTGGGTACGGTAGAGGATCAATTACTGTGTGGGAATATCTGGTTTATATACATTATCTGAGTGCCAAAGTATAAAAAAAAGAATCGATATGACAGTTATGCCCATCTGGGCTAGAAAATTGCCAGCTTCCACATGTTTATTAACTGGTGACTCCTGGCATTATCCAGTTTGATAATAGATGTTCTGAACTTGTTCATATTGAATAAAATATTTGCTACCAGCAATATAAAACACATGAAACCTGTATGCACTATTAACCAATTATCCTTTGTTTTTTCCTGAAATATTAATCAATGTATTTTGCCTGCTACATTCTTCAACAGTTTTGATATTATTCATGCTTCTTCAATAACTTAGCATTTCTTAATGTAGTATAGGCCATGTGATGTGGAAAAAAGAAACTTTCGATTTGATTCAAGAAGACTTGTGATATTAGTTTCATTTTGTCACTACCAAATTTATATGAATCTTTTCTTTGATTCTTTCATGATGATAATGAGATATTTTTTGTTTACTATATGTTTGATTAAACTTGATTTGAAGTGGAATGATGTCGGTCACCTGAACACAGTGTGGTTTCTTGTGGCCAGTTTCAACAGGGATGCAGTTCGTAACACAACGGTTTGATGAAACTAGTCCGATATTTGCCTATTTAAATCATCCCTAGTTTTATGCAAGTAAATTTGACAACACAAATTTGCTTTGTCAGCTTCTATTTCGCTTATTTTGTGCAGTCAAAGTTAAACTGGACAAATGCGAATGATAGTTGACAAGGTTTACTCGGTGGTATTGTAAATCATATTGCAGATCTTTGTTCCCTTTTTGGAATTGGTTGCTCACTTGCTTGTCTTGTATTAATTCAGTTGAGTACTCCATTGTTTATCTGGCTTTGTGTTAGAGCGACAACACAAATTCAACACTCTCCACACTGGTGGTATACAGTATTCTCGTTTCTGATCTGATTTAGTTTTCAGTGTATTAGGTTCCAAAAGATAGGCATGGTGTGTCCTAGGTCTAGGTCTGGTTTTGTTAACTAGATATCTTTTTCTCGGTGCTTGCATATATTCCATTTTAAAGTTAAGCTTTGTAGCCTGCAAGAACATATATGAAATTCACTATCAGTTCAAATTGTACCAAAGAAAAAGTTTGTCTTGCGTCGTTTGGTGCTTTCCATTTCCATGTGAAGATTCAGGCATTTGAGTTTAACCAATTTCAAGATCATGACATCAGCACCAGGTGTCACTCCATTTGGATTTCAGATCATTTAAAAACTTAATGGGAATGCACATTTGAATTTAAATAAATCCCAATACTCTAGGTCCTGAAATTTTATTTTTAATAATCGAATAACAATATCTCAGCCCTGTTACTTCCGCTCAATCTTTACATGAGTCCATTGTTGTTGCTATCCACCCAGAACGCAACATGATATTCTGTCTTTGGTCATGAAAAAACATTAATGTCTTATGACATGGATAAGGCAGAGTGCATTGTGACTTATTATGCACTCAAATATAATTTCTCCTGTGCTTTCTTTTCCTTGTTGAGCATTGTGGTCCTTTGTGTAGTTAGATATTTATTTTTCTCCTTGGTTATGGTAGTGGATGTATTACTGTGTGGGAAAATCTGGTTTATATGCTGCCGAGTGCCAAGTATTAAAAAAATTGACACCACAGTTATGGTCATCTGGGCTAGAAACTTGCCAGATATCCACATGTTTAGTAACTGACTCCTGACATGATCCATTTTGATAATAGATGTTCTGAACTGGTTCATATTGAATAAAATATAGCTGCCAGAAATATAGAACACATGAAATCTGTATACAGTATTGACCAAAAAAAACTTGAGACATTAATCAATTTATTTTGTATGCTACATTCTTCAACAGTTTTGACATTATTGATGCTTCTTCAGTATGTGACTTAGCATTTCTTAATGTAGGCCATGTGATGTGGAAAAAATAAATTTCAATTTGATTCAAGAGACTTAAGATATTAGTTTCATTTTGTAACTACCAAATTTATATGAATTTATCTTTCATGAAGTATTTCTTTTCCAAATTTATATGAATTTATCTTTCATGAAGTATTTCTTTTCCATGATGATAATGAGATACTCTTTGTTTACTCTATGTTTGAAGATTAAACTTAATTTGTTTTCATTTCGCTTATTTGGTTTGCAGTCAAGTCCAACTGGACAAATGGGATGGGAATGGTAATTGAGAAGGTTTAGATTTTCTCTGTGGTACTGTAAATCATATTGCAGATCTTTCTTCCCTTAGTGGAATTGGTTGCTCACTTTTTGTCTTGCATTAATTCTAGTTGAGTACTCCATTGTTTTATCTGGCTCTATGTTAGACGACAAGTCGACAACACAAATTCAATACTTTCGTCACTGGTGGTATACAGTATTCTCATTTCTGATGTGATTTAGTTTTGGGTGTATCAGGTTCCAAAAGAAAGGTATGTGTGGGTGGATTGGTTTTGTTACTAGAGATCCTTTTCTTGATGCTTGCACATATATTCCATTTTGATACTGGTGGAATCAGCAGGAAGGGAACCATAAGATCCACTGGCTCAGCTGGAAGAAAATGATCTTTACTGAAGAGCGAGGGCAGGATGGGCTTCAGGGACATGCTCGCTTTAAATTTAGCCATGTTGGCTAAGCAGCTCTGGAGTCTATTGTAGTCTCTGGAGTTATAGTGCACGCGAGTCCTGTGGTTGCAGGCAAAATATTTCCCAAATTTGAGCTGTCTGAATGCACAACCAAAGGATGATATTTCCTACACTTGGAGGAGCAAACTATTAGAGGAATCACTGTCTTGAAAGAAGGCTCATTGTGGAGAATTGGAGATGGGGAAGGAATTGACATTTGGAATGACCCCTGCTTGCTGAGAGATCACACTTGAAGACAGATCACCCCAAGGGGAACAAACCTGATTCGAAGGGTTTTAGAGTTGATTGATCCTATCACTGGCGATTGGGACACCCAACTGGTTCATGACAGTTTTTGGGAGCAAGATGCACAATTAATTTTGGCGCTGCCGATGAAAACTTCTTTGGACAATGTAGCAGCTTGGCACCATGATCCAAAGGGAATTTTCTCAAGTAAGAGTGCATACAAGGTGTGCAGGAGAAATTTACTGATGAGGCAACAACGCAATGGTGGCAGCTCACATCAGGTTCGGCCATGCAGCAGCAGGATCAGATTTGGAAATTGCAAATTCCAAACAAAATCAAACACTTCTTGTGGTGTGCTACATATAACAGTCACCCCTTCCGATCTAGTTTGGAGGCCCGGAGCATGGACATCACTAATAGATGTCTGGTCTGTAATGAGGTGGGTGAGGAGAAGACGGTGGCCATCTCTTCTTCAAGTGTGGATGGGCTGTAGAACTGTGGGAAAGACTAGGAATAGGAATGGATTATCACCAAATCCAACTTATTGCCATCACTTCTGCAAAGGAAGTAATCTGATACATTGTAAAACTGAACCAAAAACCTCAACTGGAGATGATGTTCGAGATGTGGATCAGTGGATGTGGTGGGCTGAAAGAAATATACTTGAGACAGATGTGGTCCTCGTGAAGCTTGCTATTGAGTCAAGGAATTGGCTTATGTCACGAACATGGTATTTGATCAATCTAATCATGGATCCTCTTCCTGAATGTATCTGGTTGATTGTGGCTGCCGATTGTGCAGTTTATGAGTAACGGAAATTCATTTCCTTGACAAATTTTTTTTCAAATTATACCAAAGGAAAAACTTACTCCTTTCGTTTTGAATTATAAGTCGCTTTGACTTTTTTGGTATATCTGCTTTGCTATACATCTAGACATGTGTTAGAACTAAATACATAGCAAAATAAAGTTCTTATTTTTGTTGTTGTTTGTCTGAACTTAAAGGCTGCTATATAGACTTTTGTTTAGGATTAGGTTTGATCTGTGGCCCATTACCATCAAAAAACTCGCCATCACCGCCTATCCACGCACCATGCCCAAAAAAAATCACAACAGACGCCGAACTTTAACTTTTGATTTTATCTCTTTCTTATTAGCAATAACTAGCAAACATGGCTATGCGTTGCAACGGGAGAAAAAAATCAAATGCAAAATGTTCATGGATTCCATATAGAAGCATTACATATCTACTTATGCTCTACCGTTTTCATGAAAAATTAATGACTATAATTTATTTGATGGGCATCAAATCTATGATATAAATTAGTTTTGGCAATGATATGACAATATCCTATAAAATCTGTATTTAAAAATAATACTTTGTTAGATTTCTTTTCAAAATTTCACAGCTCGACATGAGATAATTCGGTTTCCAAATGTGAAATGCTATGCATAAGCCGAAGGAGAAGATTTTTTTTTTTTGACAAAGAGACAATTTTATTATTAGCAGCATAATGCTGCTAAATAGGAAAGCATCTCGCAAGGTACAGAGTTCAGGACCTCTTTGAGAGGACAACTATTTATATGAGACACATTGCTACAAAAGATTTGCTCCCTAACAGTAGAGACTGATGTGCTATGAAAAGCCTGAGTAGCTAGAATATGTGCTGTGGCATTCTATTCTCTGTTGATCTTAAAGACTTTTCAATTGGATCCTTCAACATTATTTAAGAAGTTCTGGACAGAAGGTTTAATGTCCCAATGAGGAGGTCTATCATGTCTGGCTCCACTGAAGAAGTCTGCTAGAAGTTAGTTATCTATGCAGAATGATATCTCCCTGATACCAAGGAGTGTTGTGATTTTTGCAGCTAGGTCCATAGCTGCAGCTTCAGCCATAAGAACTGAAGTTGCTTGCTGAGTTTTTGCCTTGATAAAACATTTGAGCTGTCGGCTTGGATCAAGGAGAAAGACTCCTAGTCCAGCTGGTCTTGCAGCACTTGATGAAGTATCAGGCTGCAGTGAAGCATCAGTGTAGCATCTTGTGCCTGCAATCAAACATGGAAATCTGCAAATGGAAGCATCAGATGAGGGAGAGATTTGAGTCTGGCTAGGTAGCCTTGGTGACACATCTTCTCCAGAGTTAACACTTGGAGCAGTTGTTGCAGCAACTATAGATACTTTTATGTCCGCCTCTACCGCGTGATGAACCTGCAAAACAGTCCAATTCTTTTTTTGAAAGTGGAGGTCATTACGTGCTTTCCATAAATACCATAGAGTTGTCATAATCCTCTGAAATTGAAGGTCTGTAGTGGTGGGGCTGATAATATTTGCAAGGATTTCCTGTATGCCATCCTGTTCAAGAGGCAGTAGAGAAGTGCGTAGCGGCGTTTTGGAGGAGAACCAAAACAGCTCTTGCAAATTGACAATGAAAGAAAAGGTGAGCATCATTTTCAAGAGAGTTGCATTTATCACAGTTTTTGCTTATTCTAGATGAAAGATTCCCTGCACGTGCGCCGGTAGCAATTGCTCTCCTAATGATTCTCCAAACAAAAGTCTTTATATTTGGAGATAGGAGTTTGTGTTTCCAGGTTCTGTCCAAAATGGACATGGCCTGATCAGTGATACTTTTAGATCCATGGCTGTTCCTCTGTACCTGCATCTCAGAGTTAAGAAAATTGAAAGCTTCTTTGGCAGAGCAAACCCCTTTGGCAGCAGGTTTCCAGATGATAATATCAGGATTAGGCGAGTGGACAATCTGAGTATTTTGGATATTAGTAGCAGCATGGTCATCAAAAATCTGAGAAATAAAATTAAGATTCCAATAATGGGTGGTGATGTCCCAAAGATCAGAGATAGTGCTGGGCATGCTGGGAACCGTGATTGGAATATTTATGTGGTCATGAATTTGTTGCCAGATGGGACACCAGGGAGTGGACCATATACTGGACTGGCCATTGTGTATTTGGATGATACAGTTGTCAACAAGAATCTTTTTAACTTGAAGCACAGAAGACCAAAAAGCAGATTTGGTGGGAGGGTTGCTTGCCAGCCAGAAGCTTGTGTTAGAAAAATATTTAGCTTTGAGAATATCAGTGAGAAAAGGGTTCTTACCAGTAGCAATGTTCCATGCAGCATGAACAATAAGGCTCCGATTAACCGTGAGTAGATCTCTTATGCCTAGTCCGCCTTCTTTTTTTGGCCTGCATATATCTTTCCAAGACCTGAAATGAAATGAAGTAGTGGAATTGTCTTCCCTCACACCAGCCCACCAAAAATTACTAATAATAGATGTGATCTTTGAGATGAAACTCTTTGAGAAGAGAATGGTTGACATGTAGTATATGGGAATGGAAGCAAGAACCGAGTTGATATAAACAAGACGTCCAGCATGGTTAAGTTTATTGGCTTTGATGGTGGTCAGCTTAGCTCTAAACTTTTGAAGAATGAACTCATAGGCTTTGGTTCTATCACTGTGGTTAAAGATAAGAGGGTGTCCCAGGTAAACAGAGTTAGGGGCCATATCAGAAACTGGGAAAATGGATTTGATCACCTCTTTGATGTGGGTATCAACATGTTTGCTGAAAGTGATAGATGATTTGTAGAAATTTGGTGTTTGACCAGAGGCCATACAGAAAGATTGAAGGATAGAGTTGATATTAGTAGCCTCCTCTTGAGTAGCTTGTCCACAAATAATCAAGTCATCTGCGAAAAGAAGAGCGTGTATACATGGACTGTTTGGTCCCAAAGTGATTCCTTTTATGTTATGATCACTGGAGTGGCGCTACAAGCATACACTAGTACCACCAAAAAAAAGAGAAGACATGCTACTATACATCTCAGCAACAAGAAACGTGGTAAGCACAGTCATAGTTGTGGAAAGAGAATCGTTTCTGGTTGATTGAGAGAGGGAGAACGAAGCGCATCTCTTTTTTTTTTTTGATGTGAAGGGGGGAATGTATGCAATTATTTGATTCCAATGCAATGCCTGCAGGTAACTACTGTAATGTGTATGTAATAAGGTCACATCAAGTATTCTGATGCAGCGTATTATGTACTAGTACACATCTGCGTGCCAGTATATGCTTATTTAGAAAGATACATCTCCATCTAAAACATCATGAAAGTTATCCGTCCCTACAAGCCAATAACAGAATCTCTGAAAAAAGTTAGGTAAAAAGGCAGACAATACCAAAGGGTGATATTGAAATATTCAAGAGGAGTCATGGAAGTATTCATCAAGATTTTTTCTTATTGGTTTGTTGTACTGTGATGTTTGGTAGAGTTTGTTGTTTTTGCTAGTTGGATCTAGGGCTGAGATGTTCTTAACTTGTTTTAGATTTTTAGATAGTGGTTAGTGAAGTTGGCTCAGGTTTGAGCAAGTAGTGAGCCAGAGTTCTTAGGTAGGGTGGTGTTTTCAGAGTTGGTCAAGATCAGTGCTGCACTCACCCAGTTGGATGTTTTCGGATCCGGTTTCCAATTAAAAAACTGGTCGGACTCTTGTATTTTTATTTTCTCTGTTTAATAAAAATTACGGCAAAGCTTTTGTCGTCCCTTCGAAAAAAAAGCAGCCTCAATGCATGCCTTGTTCGACAAATGTGGTGGCATATACACATATCTCTCCTTGACTGACCAATCCAACGAGAATGCCTCATATGCCTTCACAAAGACAAAGAGGTTCTTCTGCAAGTTACTAGTAATAATCAATGATGTTTTTATTCTCTCTATTCCAAAATATAAATTATTAGTTTTTTGCCGACAATTATTTTTCGGAAAACTAAAAGATCATTTATTTTGGGTCCGAGGGAGTAGCTAGGTATGATGACACATAGAGAACTTTTTTTTTTCTCAATCACGCAAAAGGCTTGCACATATTTTGATTAAGAGAAAAGTTTGTTTAAAGCTGGGATGATTACAAGATTTTGCAATTAGGCGCTCATCCCTCCCTGCCTCAAATCCTTAGCTGATTACTCACTGAACTAGACGACCTAAATGTTTGTCGCCCGCCCGTACCCAGAGCTAGACTACTATAGTACTACACGGACGTACCGTACGCCGTAATTAATCAAGTACGTATGACGAAATACAGTACAGTACAATATACGCCAGCTTGTACACACATACAGTTGTACGTCGGCGACCTGTACGTAGGGAGGATGAGCAGACGACAGACTATATCTTGCCGTATCCGTACGTTCATTCCGTTGTGATCCTGAAGCCGAGCTCTGTCTTGGCGAAGTGGATGAGGCCGTCGATCTCGGAGTCGTCCACGAACCCGTTGTGGTTACTGTCGGCGCGCCAGACAGCGAACAGCGCGCGCAGGCCGGAGAACCACGCGCCCCGGCGGCGGATGGCTTCCTGGAGCTCCTTCCGGCTGATGCGGCCGTCGCGGTCGGTGTCGAACTGCTTCACCCAACGCTTGAACTCTGGCACCGTGATCGCCGTTCGGTGCTCCTTCCCCGGGAACATGCCCCGCGGCGGCGTCGCCGCCGCGTTCGGAGGCACGGCTGCCGTCGCCATCGCTGATGCTGGCTGGAGTTCTAGCTACACTAGCTTAGCTGGCCGGAGCTAGGAAGCTATGGCCCAGCTGGCAGTCCTGCTCGTCGGAGTTTGTGATCAGTTGCTGCTCCTTTTATAGCTGAGGCCTTGTTTAGTTTCCAATTCCTCATCCTAAATTTAATATGGTCTTGTTTAGATTCCAAATTTTGGATGTCCAAAGTTTGGAAAGTGCACTGTAGCAATACTGTAGCATTTCGTTTGTATTTGGTAAAAATTGTTCAAACATTGATTAATTAGGTTTAAAATGTTCGTATCATAAAATATAACTAAACTGTGCAATTAGTTTTTGATTTCATCTACATTTAGTACTCCATGCATGTGCCGACATTTTGATGTGATGGGGAATTTTCTTTTTGTATAGTAAATTTGGAAGGAAATTTTGGAAACTAAACAAGGCCTATGCAAAAAAAGATTTCTCATCACATCAAAATGTCGGCAAATACATGGAGTACTAAATATAGATGAAATCAAAAACTAATTACACAGTTTTTGTTATACTTTGCGAGACGAACATTTTAAGCCTAATTAGTCAAAGTTTGGACAATTTTTATCAAATACAAACGAAATACTACAGAAATTCTGATACAGTGTTTTGTAGCCTCCGGTTCACCGATCTAAACAAGGCCTTAGATGCACCGGAGACTGCACGGGCCGAGTACATAGATTCGCCTCTATCTGCGGGCAAGATTTGTGTTGCCTGTTGCCTCAGGCCTTGTTCTCTTACCCAACTATTAGAATTAGAAATTTCTATAGCATTTTGTTTGTATTTGATAAATATTATCCAATTATAAATTAACTAGGCTCAAAAGATTCGTCTCGTGATTTAGAACCAAACTGTGTAATTAGTTACTTTTTTTATCTACATTTAATGCTTCATGCATGTGGCCAAAGATTGATGTGATGGTGATGTGATGGAGAGAGAGCGGAAAAACTTAGAATTTCGAGTTAAAGAGAACAAGGTGACGTGTATTAGCCTGCGTCATATCCATGGCCATGGCCATGCGTCTCACACTGGGTTATTCTTTTGGATTTGTTCGTTCCTGCAGGCTCCAGGTTGATCGAGAGAGGGAGAACGAGGCATCTCTTTTTTTGATGTGAAGAGCGGAATGCATGCAATAATTTGATTCCAATGCCTGCAGGTAACTAATGTGCATGGAAAATAAGGACACATCAAGTATTCTGATGCAGCGGATTATGTACTACATCTTCGTGCCGGTGGATGCTTAGAGAAACACATCTCCGTCTAAAAAAAATCATGGAAGTTATCAGTCTCTAAAAAGGTTAGGTGAAAACGCATGCCTTAATGCCCTGTTCGATGAATGCCGTGGCACATATCTTTCGTTGACTGACCAATCCACGGCGAAGCCCCATATGCCTTGACAGAGACACGGTTCTTCTGACCTGCTTTTATCATATTATTAGCTTTAATTTACTATAGTAATACATGCATAAACACACATATTGCCTTTTCTAATATAGTCATGTAGAGATATGGTTGCAGTTATTCGGTTCAATCTTTACCCTTTACTAGTAACTTTCAAGTTGGACCTCTTTATTTGGAGCACTCCCATCAATTCTGTACCACTGATGCAGCATATATTCATATTTTGCATTTCAATTACAAGTATGGAGCTTGATTATTTAATAACATTTGTTCCTATACCAGATATAATTGGGCTGGATATTTTTGTACAGATTGGCATACAATATTCTCTCTGTTCCAAAATATAAAGCTTTTTTAGTTTGAAAGTATGGTCCCAACATATGACTTGCAAGAACCCAACACCAGAACTTAAATTAGGCGTTGTTTGGATACTCCACAAGTTCAAGGTTGAAATCCAGACTTCGACAAGAGTTCAATGTTATAAATTGTACTTTACCCATTAGATTATAATCAAATTTTGATCCAAACAAAAGTGATTATATGATGGATTCTCTAAAGTATTTTCAAAGTATTGGAGAAATACTATCGTTTTCAAAAGTTAATATAGGTGTTGGATAGTACGAACTATGTAGTTCTAAACAATGGTTTTATCAAACTGTAGTCTTTTTGAAGTTTTAGAAACTCCGCTCGGGATCTCTTATTTTTCCAAACCATAGCAATTTTGTATCTCTTTGGCTTATAAACCATAGTTTTGTGATACTTATCAAAATCCGTGACATCCAAACATGTCAAAAAGTTACCCGAACGAACCTGAGCAATAGAAGGCGTGAGTTAAAAGATCCAGTTTCATTTTGTTATATTACATACACATACCAAGCATTATTCAGGAGATGTAATTGGCATAGATATTGTAATACTGTCTCAAGCATGCAGAATCAAGTTGCTACAATACAAAGTATATAATGACATTGCCGGATCTTCAGTTCATATGCAGCTAGTTCATGTTCATGGATGGCACTCTGCGCTTCTTCTTCTTCTTCTACCAGGCGGATATCTTCATGCCGAGATCTTTCTGGGCGAAAGCGACAAGGTTCTCGATTTCGGAGTCGTCCAGGAAGCCGCTATTGTTCTTGTCGGCCTGGCGAAGGGCGCGGCCGCTCTTCCAGGTGGTGAACCAGCCGCCGCGGCGCCGGAGGGCCTCCCGAAGCTCGTTCCGGCTGATCCGGCCGTCGCCGTCGGTGTCGAACTGCTTGAGCCACTCCTTGAACTCCTCCAGCGTCATGTCTTCGCGGGTGGAGGCGACGCACCGGATCGCCATGGCTGGCACTGGCACTGGCACTGGGACACTGGCAGCTCGCGCGCTCTGCAAGACTGCAACCTGAAGAGTGAATGCTGATCTATCAACGCCTCCTTTTATAGCGGCGATGGATTTATTCGCTGCTATCTGCAGCAGCTACCCAACAAAGGCTACTATATTATATTCTAAATTCTACTGCCACTGGCTAAGAAGTTCTTGGTTGAGAGACTGGAGAGCATGCCTTCAACTATGCTTGTCTGCAGCATCGGATACTTGCTGCGTGCAGGCACGAGCTTCACACACATTGTTTTGATTTGTTCTCTTTTTACTGATAAGCTGAGTGAGAAAGGGCATCGCTTTTCCTCTCATCTGATGTGGAGGCCTGCACGCACTTATTCGCGCTTCGATCGATTCAATCCCCAAGCTTGGAGTAGTTTAGTGTTATGATCCAAATTCCAAGCAGGCTTGATCGATCTTGGGTTGAGTGATGCGATCAGATCGATGCACCGTGAGAACACTTCATATTCGGCTGGACATTCGAAAAAAAAAAAACGGCTGCACATGCAACCTCTGCTAAAGAATGCTGCCTCCTTGAACACTGAACTTTCCTCTTCATAAAAAACGGGTGGGGCTGTTTCCTTCCGGTCGTGTTTTTTTTCCTTGAACACTGAACAGTTCCTTTCTGTCCTACACATGAATCTCCTAGCCAGTCTTGCTAGGTTCATCGTCCTGGTGGTGGTGCCCATTTTTGGTCTGTTTGCACTAACTTCTGTGGGTCCTTTTGAACAATATATATTGGCAGAAAGTTCCCCGTCCTTCTTTATGCATAAAAAATTCGTTTGGCCTCGCAAGATTCTTACCTTACCGTCCCGGTCATGATCAATTATTTTTTCTGCAATGAATGGATGGGTGTTCCCTGCGTGGGTCCTTGTAAAGAAAAACAAGATGGAGAATAGGATCTTGGAAAGATTGGTCCTGATCGTGGCCGGGAGAGGCTACTTCAAGTGGGACGGTAGATTACCTTCTACGAGCAGCACGATGGAGAATCCTAATTCGTTGAATGACTAGGCAGAAAAGGGAGTTGCTATATTGTTTGTGGAACAATCTTGAAGTACAAGACAATTCACAACTTTTGTAGTCAAACAATAGTAAAATTACATGTCGTCTGTCTGAACAACAAAAATCAGACACCTTTTTTTTTTCTGAAAACGCGCATTTACATGTGTTTCATTAAGTAGAATAAGGAGTTTTACACGTTCTATGGCAGTATGGCGAGGGTCCGCGGCCGGCCGGGAATACACACTGACATAAATCACCAACCAGTGATGCCTGGTTGTACTAAGAAAACACAAATTGTGCGACGAAGGAGAGGCGCAAATTAGCTGATAAGCGCGGTGAGCAGCGCTAGGCTTCCGTAGCCTGCTCCAACTCAGGTGGCCACCTCCTCCATTATAGACGTGAAGAGCTGAGCCGGCGTGGCCGAGAGCCATCGAACGTGAAATATAAAATAAGAAAGAAGTGTGCAGAAAAAGATAGCAAAAGTATAGGGTAGGAGAATTCTAGCACAGTGGCAGGAGTACCAACGTTGAGAAAGGTATGTAACTATCTCACTCCAAAGAGTTCAGGTTTCAGGAGAAACATTACAGAATAGCACTACACCTACACCGGACTGCAAGACATGAACAATTTCTTCATGCAGACCTACTAATAAGTTACCAAAAAATCATATAAACCTCTTTCCGAAGAAGACCAGGTAAAAAAAAAAAAACAGCTTATTACACCAATGTACAGCAATGTGAGTGACAAAATCCCAGGTGTCTGATCTCGTTTATCTCACGTCTGTGCCCGGGTCTTCCTGGATAGAACCGAGCCCATCAGAGGGAACAGCGATTTCTTCCTCTGCATCTTTTGGTTTGGAACAAGGCCCTCGTAGCTACTTCCCGAAATCTGTACCTTGGATTCCTGCTCCTTGTGGTATGGATCCTTCTCTTCAACAAATACTCTAGATGGACCATTGAAAGGATTCACCGCGCGTTTTGTGGATTCATGAGCTCTGCGGCGCTGCTCATGGTCAGCTCTCCATTTCCTCAGTTCTTGCTCCGCACCAAGTTTCCCTTCGTTCGCCCTCCCGGCTCTCTCCAATGCAATTTCAAGTTCTTCCTTCTTCTCATCCATTTCCTCGGATGTTTCCTTTAGTCTCTCCAGGCTCCTTGCTTCTGATTCCTTTGCCGACACTACCTGTGCCAGTGCTTCTGCTACCTTCACACTCGCCTGTTCTTCGGCTTCATGTGCTCTCTTGCTGAGTTCATAGTACTCGCTTAGAGGAAGCACCACTCGTCTCGGAGAATCCGTAGCGTCCCTTGCCTCTTTGCTTTGTAGCAGAGCTTGAACCGCATCGCGTGCTAGCCTCTCTGATGCTACAGATGCTTCTGCTTCTTTCACAACAGCAGATAACCTGGCCTCTGCTGCAGCTGCAGCAGCCTTGGTTTGCTCGAATGCCTCCTTGGCCTTCCTCAGCTCCTCATGAGCTAAGTGAGCTGCTACCCTGGCGTCCTCAGCCTCCTGAGTCGCTTGCTGTAAAACCATGGGAAGCTCCACCACCTTTTCTTCGGCCACTGCTTCCTTGGACCTGACAGATTCTATCTCTTGTTTAGTTCGATTGAGCTCAGCTTCTAGTGAAGAAACAGCAACGGATGCCATAGCCTCCCCCTGTTGCAACGCGGCAAGTGAAGCTTTCTCATTGTCCAGTTCTGATCTGAGTGTCATAGCAGCAAATCTTAACACATTAGCCTCATCCTTTGCCTTCTCAATTTCCGCTTTGACCTCCTGAAGTTCTTTCTGTTTTGATGCTAGAGCTTCTTTAACTGAGTTGCTAATGTGTTTAGAATCTTCAGACTCATGCTCCTTGGAAACTCCTTCAGCTTCTTCAGTCAGTTTCTTTACCATGTAGGCAGATAGCTCCGAATTGAGTCTAAGCAACTTGCGCAAATTTGCATCAATACTCAACTGCATGTCATTATTAGACTCAAGTTTACTGTGTAGTTGTTCCAGCTCCTCTTGTGCCTGATGCAACTCTCTCCCCCAAGCAATGCAATCCTGCTCTTTTGCCAATGCTGCACCAATCCTGCGTTCCTCTGCTTCATGATGTGCAGCATGGGCCAACTCAAGAGACCCTTTAGATGCAATCAATTCTAATGTCAGTTCCTCCACTCTCTTCTCAATATCCTTCCCTGCAGATATGACATCCTCTGCTCTTTTGATTGCTGTATCTCTTTCATCTATCAGGGCAGCATACTGTTCATTTACTGACGTCAACTCCTCTTTTATTGACTTAAGTTCAGCAACAGCCTTTCCATACCTTTCTTTTGCGACTTCCATTTGTGTCCTGGCTATCGCACTAGCTTCATCAGCTACTCCGTGCTCAATCTCTTGTGCCCTGAGTTGTGCAAGCTCAGAGTCCTGCTTTGCCTGAGCTTCTTCAACCTGTACTTTCTCCAGGTGATGCTTCAGCTCCTCAATAAGCCTCTTGGTGTGCTCTAGCTCATCCACAACTTGAGATTTAGCCAGTTCAGCAGCTTCTAGTTCCTCCTTGCAAAGTGGAATTTCTGTTCGAATCTTTTCTAGTTCAGGTTGTATGAGCTTGTGTCTCTGCATGCATGAAAGAAAATCCTTTTTAAGTGATCAACTGTATGGCAAAAAAAAAAAAAAATGGCTATGTAAAAGAGAATTTCAGTTCCATAACTAAAGCTCTGTGATCTATATGTGGTGTTAATTTATCAAGAACTACCTCAATCATCTGAGCTTTGTGAGCTTTCCAATCAACAATTCCTCCAAACTTGGTGACAGCTTCTCTAACAGACTCAAAGGGTGCAGCAGTGTCAATTAGACCTCTGTATGGACTTTCAGGTGGTGTTTCTGAATCTTGTTTCATTTTCAGCTTTGTATCCATATCAGTCTGATGGTGTGTCTCATCTTCTTTAGGTTTCATTTCATCCCTTAGCATAGCTCCGGCACCATCTGAAACATTTACAGGCACACCGTTCACTTCATTTGTGTCTACTGAAGAAGGATAATCTGCCTCATCATTTGTTGAGGTTCTGTATGCCTCAGTTGGTCCTGAATTAGACAGTACTTCATGATCTGTATCTGAAGGCGCATTTGATTCCGCAATGTCTTCTGTTAGATCAGGAAGCCTCGTTTCTAGGACCTGTAAAGATGAATCCAAACTATCAGTAGAAACTATATGCAGAGTAGAGTTTTCAGTTTCTGCTTGTGCTGACTTCACCTCATGTCCGCTTGGCCCCTCATGATCACCATGTCCAGGAACTTCCTTGGCTGCAGGAGTTGGTAAATCCGCAGAAATTTCTGAACTCCCTGTTGGAGATGAAGATGCATTTGCAGAAGACTCTTTTGAGTTACTCTCTTCAGTGGCATACGTCGATTCCATTCCTTATCCTCTTCCAGGCTGCAATTGGTTTCCTCCTTACACATTATTTTGCAACCAAAATGAAAATCAGGTAAATAAAACATGATAGTAGAACTCCAAATACTAGAAGGTCGCAGAATGTGCAATCTTACGTGTCACCGTCTTATCATGACTTCATGAGAAGTACCATTTTCAGTACAGACTTTTGAGTGGATTAAAATTAAATATTCAGGACTGTTAGTGTTTGCCAGATTTTTAATTCAGAGTCATTTCTATCAATGCCATCAGTGGTGCATAAACAACAAAACTACACAAGTGTGCTAAATAAGAAAATTAGCACTCGTCCTAACTGGATATGCAGTGCCACGTCAGCCTGTAAAGCAGGATCCACTCTTGCATCCAGTAATCATTGACGCACCTGACATTAAAGCAACTTTGCATCTGCAATTATTCAGCTACTACTATTGCGGCCAACATTTATCTTTGCATTACCTAATTCATCTTTCCTAACAAACAAAAGCACATATCCAGACAAAACCTATCCATTTTCCTAACACCTAACAAGCTAAAAGGGGAACGAAAATGCAGTACCGGGCCAGGGTGACCCATCAACACCATTATTCTTACTTGCTAGCAATAATGTGGGAAGTCTCCAAATAGTTCAGACTTCCAAATAGTTCAGACTATGTCAAACTATATCTGAATTGTTGTAAAAAAAAAAAAACCTACATCTGAATTGAATATTTGTCATCCGTAGAAGTCCAGAGCTATATTGTAAGTTTGTGGCCTGTAAGTTTCTGGATAAAGGTAATACACGTGTATGTAAGAAAAAAAATACAAAATTACTGAGGGACCACCATATCTCTCTACCAAACAAGCTGAGACATTAAACATGTGTTACTGAATTGGTTAATCAATCAAAAGAGTCAACGGTGAGAAGGGCGGAGAGCTTCTCATCATTTTCTTCAACGAAAACAGAAAGCGAAAACTTTTATCCTATTCCTGGCCATAGACAAATTCATAGCACCGATGACTGTGAACAACCGAACCAAGTACTCCCCATACAAGAAGACGAACCGAACTACAACTCCACAAGGAAAATGAAAAATCATATCTTCCTAGTTGCTACCATTGGTCCCTATGAACAATCCGACCAAGTATAGTCTCTGTTCAGAGCTAGAAGCGAAGAACCTCTCTGTAATTCTCGATCCCAAAGAGAAGGGCGCAGACAACCTGAACCAAAGCGAAACGCAAACGCAAACGGAAACTGAACACT